>WYDI02002826.1:0-12908 GCA_009867235.2 Psittacus erithacus | reverse complement strand
GGCAGTGTTCAAGGCCAGGTTGGACACAGGGGCTTGGAGCAACCTGGTCTAGTGGAAGGTGTCCCTGCCTGTGGCAGCGGTTGGAGCTGGATGAGCTTTAAGGTCCCTTCCAACACAAACCAGTCTGGGATTGTGGTCCCACCAGTGGGTGCTGTGGGCTAGGTCATGCCTGCTAGGGTGTCAGGGTGGTATCCCTGTCAGGATGAAGTGCAGTCTGGAGAAGGAGGTGGCCGCAGCAGTGGAGGGGGCTTTTCTTATTCCTGCAGCACATTCCTGAGCAGGATTTGGGAAATCTTCCACATTCTCATGGGTTTGGTTCTCTCTGCCCCACAGACAAACCGGCAGCAGAAGAGGATGAGGGACCTGGCAGCCACACACCCTACAAGATGATTCAGACCATTGGGCTTTCGGTGGGGGCGGCTGTTGCCTACATCATTATCGTGCTGGGGCTGATGTTCTACTGTAAGAAGAGAAGAAAAGCCAAGAGGCTGAAGAAGCACCCAGAGGGCGAGGAGCCTGAAATGGAGTGTCTAAACGGTGAGGCTGGCACCCCAAGGGGTGAGGGCTTCACTGCCAGCCCCTGGGCTGGAGGAGCTGAAGGGCAGGGAGCTCCCAGGGGAAAAGGGGACTCCTCCTTACCCTTGGAGTCTCTTGCTCTTGGTTTGGCTATGGCTGGTGGCAGCAACCTGCTGCCAGGTGAGAAATAGGCAAGTTGATGTGAAACCTCCATCCCAGCCCCACGTCATGGTCATCTCTGTCTGCTGAGTTATTGCTCCTGCTTTCCAGCACCCTTACTTGGCATCACATGCACTCTTTGCTGAGGGGAGGAGAGTATCCCTATAGCAATGTGATAAAATAGTGGTACCCTGCTGGCCTGTTCAGGTCACACTTCAGCAGCTCTGGAGGGAAGACTTTTCACTGAACAGCCTTGAATTCTGCTGTGAACTCACGCTGTTATCTCTGAAGCCCATATAGGCTTTGAGCATCTACAGCATTATCCAACAAGAACTTCTGGAGCATAAGAGGTTATCTAAATACTATCTTCATGCTTTTCAAGCTTGTCACCTATTAGCTCTGCACTGGAGCACACAGCTCTTCTCTGTCTGATCGTTCTTGCAAGTGCCTTTTCTGATTGCACTGTCGCCTTTCAGAAACAGGGAGCCCCAGGCAGGATTTAGTGCATCCAGCTTTGCAGTGGCACAGCTGTGCTGTGTCCTGTTCCCAGCTGTGCCACCGGCTTCAGTTCCCTGTCCACAGAGCTCTCTGGAAAAAGCAAGCAGGCAGCTCAGAGGTGAGCCCCCACTGTCGGTGGGACATCAGGGTTGCTTTCCCCAGGCCTCATGTATCTCTGGCTGCATCTCCAAGTGCTCAGCATCCCTCTGCAGCTGCCCACAGCTTGCCTGTACTTTTGCACTGGCTGAGTTGGCAGCTTTGGCAAGCAGCTGGCAGCGGCACTCCTTCCATGTTGGCAGTATATTGTACTACCCTGGTTCCTACCTTCTGTGAGTCTACTGGAGGATGTTCCCTCCTGTCCTGTGGCAGCTGAGCTGCTTTTTAACAGCTGTTTCCACGAGACCCTGCAAACAGATTAAACTGGGTCCCCATTGTGCATGAGCTGTGTGACTCCTCCAGTGAACCCATGAGATCTCTGGGGCATCATTTTCATTTCCAAAAGCTGTTTCAGCTCTTTCTCCTGACATCATTGTTGTCCTTGCACCACTGGCACCAGTGAGGACTTAGAAGTGATGGGGTGCAGTTGAGTTTGCTACCATTATAATTCCCTGTATCTCCCGCTGTGATTCAGGGGATGGTGGGAGATGTCTGTGAATGCAGACACTGTGCTGCTCCCTCCAGTTCTCCAGTACACAGCCACATCCTGATTGTGGGGGGGTTGCTTTGAGGTCCTGGCAAAACATTACTGCTGGGTGTGTCTCCTGTTTTATTTATTTCTCCTTTATTGATGCTTTGAACAGATTTTAAAGGTTTGGCTGTGGGGAACCTCCTGAAAGCAGGGATGCAGGAGCATCTCTGCAGCTTTGTGCTCTGCTGCTGTCACCACTGTGAGCTCTTCCTGTTGGGCAGGTTGGCAGCTCACTTGTGCCAACAGGCTCTGGCAAGCATCCTCTTCCTGTGAAAGGATTTGTTTTAATCTCTTTTGGGGTCGTTTCAGGTTTTTATTTTGGTCTATTATGTTTTTCTTTTTATTCTGCCAGAGTTTGCCTCTTCTTATTCCCTTCATTTGGAAACAGTTTAGCTGTCAGTTGCATCCTCACTGCTACAAGCAGACCCAGCTGCCCAGATGCTGCACTCCTTTTTGGTACTTCCGTAGCCTCTCTGGAGAAGTGATTTGTTTGCTGTCAGCTCCAGTGGAGTCACCTCCTTCACCGTGGTCTTCAAAGATGTGTCTCTTTTCCTCCTTTTGATTTTGGTCCCTCTTTAGCTGGGTGACCTGAAGTATCTCACCACCTGACTTTTCCTGAGGATCCAGACAGATTTGACCTTCCTATGGATTTGCAGTGAATCATTCCTATGGATTTCCTATGGATCAATGCACTCCTTACAAGTCAATCGTCTTCCAAGGTCACGTCCTTGGTGTGCCGCATTCATTGTAACAAGGGTACTTGCTGTTGGCATCCCTCTGACTGTTCTGCTTTTTTGGGGTGAATACAGACATGGCATGTGGGGAGATTCAGGGCTGTGGGGACTGATGGGAGCGTTCGATTTCTCTGTTGGCACATGCTGATTTCTCCAGGGTAGCATGGCTGTGTCTCTTTCTCCAGAAGATGCTACGGTGTTGCAGTCAGGTGGGCAAAGCAGGCAGCTCCTCTGCACTTGGTTCCTCTCTAGTTCATGTATCCCACAGCCTAAACTTCCTGATCGTTTTTGCAGTCCCTTTGTTATCAACTGTCTTGTCAAGCCTCTGTGAAACACAGGGATGTTTGTTCTCAGAAGTGTCTGTCGTTGCTGCTCGCCGGTGCTGTCTCTCAGTGGCAGCATGCTCACTCTGCAGCCTCTTGTGTTTTCTTGGCACAGTTGCAGCAGTTCTCTTGTATTATCGTCTTGGCTTCAAGCTGTAGTCTTGAGATGCTATCAGTCATGAGTGCAGACAGCGCAGGGTCAAACAGGCTTGCTAATAATTAGCGTAAAACCAGGGAGAGTGTAAGTAGTGTTAAGCTTTGATTTATAGTATTGATGGCGTTTTTTCACTATGGTCTTTTGCAAATGTTATTCCAGCGTGTGAGAGATGACAGCTGTCAGTAGCCATGGTTCTTAAGTCAACATATCTCAGTCTTCACAGCTCCAAGCCTACCTGTGACAAAGCCCCTGTCATTGTGGGCTGGTACCTCTCCTGAATGCATGCAGTGTAAGCGTGCATATACGCACGCTGCTGTACAATACCCCTTGATGGAAATTATAGGGAGTGAGATTCCTGTTGGAGTTACCTCATGCTGAGTCAACACTTAATTTGTGATTAAATCCTTTTGCATGGCAGGGGTTTTCTTAATGCTCACCCAGGACTAGCTGAAATGGAGTGTGCACAGTAACACAGGGTGATGGTGCACTTGTGTCAGGCATCTTAGCTTGGTGCTGTGCCCTGCTTTACATTCAAACTCTTGCCGTATGGAAAGTACTTCTCCCTGGTGCAAAGTCTGATAAAAGGAGTAAATGCATTCAAAATCAAGGTTTGCTATCTCTTCAGTTCTCTGTACAGTCTTTCCCCTACAAGCTGCCTGTAAATTGCAGGGTTCTCTGCTTTCTTAAGGTAATAGTGTTTTGTCCTCTTCAGTGGCTTTTGCTTATCCCAGGAAAATTTCTAGTTTGCTGCTGAGCAGAAAGCTTGCAGAGGGTGATTGCAAGGACGCTGCTTCCTAGCACTGCTCTAACCTAGGCTGTAAAGGAAACTCCAGGCTGATCTGGTCTGACAGGCTCAAGATTATCAAAGCCATGAGCATTGCTAGGATGCTGGGAAGTGAGCAAAGAGCAAGGGTCAGACAGTGCCAGATTGATTTGAGAGTCTCTTGGCCATCAAGAGACTGTGGCTATAGTGAGCAGGGTCCTCTTTGCTCTGTCTCTGCCTCAAACATCCAATCTCCTACCGCTGTTCTGCAGAGTTTTGTCAATGGTGGTTTGGATGTAGCTGCCCCTTTGGGATGACTGAGTGCCATGGGATGGACAAGGCCAGATGGGGCTGGTTCGCTCTGGGACCAAAGCCATTGCTCAGCATCTGATTTCAAGGGTGGCTGCAGGGCTGCCAGAGATGGGGCCAGACCTTGAGACCTGAAGGAACAACTGTGTAGAGGCCATGCTGTTGCCTGGGGCTAGACATCAGGCTGGGGTACTTGGAGTCAGTTGTGATTGCTTGGAGTGTCAGCCTCAGAAGGGACTGATGCCCGGCTTGACATTCTCTGTACAGCCTGGCAGGATGCTGAAGCCATTTGTGCTTTGCTTGCAGGTGGTGCTTTGCTGCAGAATGGGCAGATGACAGCAGAGATCCAGGAAGAAGTGGCCTTGACCAACCTGGGCAGCAGCTCTGGGGCCAGCAAGCGGCACAGTGCTGCTGACAAGATGCACTTTCCGCGTTCCAACCTGCAGACAATCACAACCCTGGGTATGCTGGGCCGCTCTGCTCCTGACCCCACTCCAGCAGGAAACCCCAGCATGTCCTAGCCAGAAAACTGGATGTGCTGAGATACTGGGGCCCTGCAGCTCCACATATGGTGTCCTAACGCATGCTGCCTTCCCATGTGCTGGTTTGCAATTCCAGGCAGGGGGGAGTTTGGTGAAGTGTTCCTGGCCAAGGCGAAAGGTGCTGAGGATGGTGAGGGTGAAACGCTGGTGCTGGTGAAGAGCCTGCAGACAAGGGATGAGCAGCTGCAGCTGGACTTCCGGCGAGAGGCAGAGATGTTTGGCAAGCTGAACCACTCCAATGTGGTGCGGCTGCTGGGGCTGTGCCGTGAAGCAGAGCCACACTACATGGTGCTAGAGTATGTGGACTTGGTAAGGCCTCTACCAGCAGTGCTGCACTGAGGAGGAGGAGGAGGAGGGGTGGACAAGTGTGAATGGGCAAGGGGCTTGCAAGTGTGACATGGCCCAGGCTGGCAGCACAGGGCAAGTGAGATGTAGGAAGACGCAGCTGAGCTTACCATTGTTCCCAACGTGTGGAGGACTCTCAAGGGGAATGGGTGTCTCCTGCAAGTTCTGGAGGTGACTTTGTCCCTTTGCACATCCTCCTGATCTCTGGTTTATGCCCAGGACTTGGCTGAATAAGCTGTGGGACTCCATGCTGCAAAGTGACTGTGAGTGCTCAGTGCTACCATGGGGAAGCTGGAGCTCATGGGAGAGAAGTCAGTTTGAGGCATGAAAAAGCTGGAAACGTTAGGCCTGCTTGTCTTGATCTTAGCCAGTTGAGGTCCAGAAGGCTTGCCCTACGGGGTCGGGACCAGGAGGACTGGCAGGGACCATGGCCCAAGAGATAAGGATCGGTGGGCCTGTCACATCCAGCTGTTGCAGGGACAGATGTGGCTGGCAGCACTGAGAGGTACTGCCTCTGAGTTTCTGTCTGTCTCCTAGGGGGACCTGAAGCAGTTCCTGAGGATCTCCAAGAGCAAAGATGAGTCTCTGAAGCCACAGCCCCTCACTACCAAACATAAGGTGATAGTGCAGTTCTGGAAGCATTGTGGGGCTGGGGACCATGAGGAGGGCAGCCAGTGCTCACATCTCTCTGGGGTCAGGTGTCTCTGTGCACACAGGTAGCCCTGGGCATGGAGCATCTCTCCAACAGCAGGTTTGTGCACCGGGACTTGGCAGCCAGGAACTGCTTGGTCAGTGCCCAGCGGCAGGTCAAGGTCTCATCCCTGAGCCTCAGCAAGGATGTGTACAACAGGTCAGCTGGGAGCCTGGCAGGGGAACAGGAGGGATGGGATGGCACCAGTCTCATTGCCTGCCTGTTCTACCCACAGCGAGTACTACCACTTCCGCCAGGCCTGGATCCCACTGCGCTGGATGCCCCCTGAAGCTGTACTGGAAGATGAGTTCTCCACTAAGTCAGATGTGTGGTCCTTTGGGGTGCTCATGTGGGAGGTCTTCATGCATGGGGAGATGCCCTACGCCCCACTGGCAGATGATGAGGTCCTAGCAGGTATGTGGAGTACCTTGTGCTGTCCCTGGCATTACAGCCTATTGTAGCGTGCAATGTCCCCTCTCTTGACATGGTGCTGGTCTGGCTGGGGAAGCTGCTCCAACCCCTGTAGAAAGATGCTGCCCTTCTATACTGTAGAGAGGATCATGCCTCTTCCCAACCACCCTTTGGACTTTGCTTTGCCAGGTCTGCAGTCAGGAAAGACGAAGCTCCTGCACCCCGAGGGCTGCCCTTCCCGCCTCGCCAAGCTGATGCAGCGCTGCTGGGCCCCCAGCCCAAAGGACAGACCCTCCTTCAGCGAGCTTGCCACTGCCCTGGGGGACAGCCCAGCTGACAGCAAAGCCTGAGCATCCTGGCCTTCGCTGGGGAAGGATGCGGTGGGGTGGATGGGGGTCCGTAGGTGCCTGGGGAGCCCCTTGCACCCCTGCGGCCCCTCACTGAGCCTGACCCCTATGCGCCAGTGAACAGCTCGGCACCAGCAGCTGCTGGACTCAAAGCACAAGCCAGTGTACCCCCGTCCCGCCACCCCTCTCCTCCACTGGTCCCAAAAGACAGCCCTTGCTGCCTCTTGCTCTCCGCCAGCCCAGCCCAGCGCCCTTGGGCTGCTGGCGTGGATGAAGCATGGCTCCTCCTCACCTGGGTGAGAGCTGGGCTCCAGCACCAGGCTCTGCGTCCCTGCTCTCCACCTGCATACCTGCTGGCCTGGTCCCTCCATGTCTCCATCCAGGCATCCCTGCTTCCCCTGCGCCCCATGGGTACAGGCCAGCCAGCAGGAACACAAAGTGCCTGGCATATGAAGGAGCTCACTACCTTCCCCAACTACCCTGTGCCTTTTTTTGTACAAAGACTCTGGGCAGCGTCCCCCCTCTCCCTCTTCCAGAGCACCGACTCCTCCCTTCCATAGTATTTCTGTTACTGGAATGCAGCCTAGAGTGGGTTAGTTTGTTTGCTTGAGCGGAGGGTACCACAGACACGAAGGGTTGGGTTTTGTTGGGTTTTTATGTGCTGCTCTCAATAAAGAAGGCTTTTTTTTGTTTTGTTGTGTTTCTTTGGTCTTTGTAAGGCGCTGCTGTCGGATGGATGTTGGACTGGTTTCCTCCATGTGGCTCCTGGGAAGGGCTGGGGGCCATTCCTCAGGCCTGTGTCTCCTGTATGTAACCCTTTTGCCCCCTTCCCAGCTGGATCTGAGATGCCTTTCCTAGCCTGTTACGGCCAGAAGGAACACTTTGCCTCAGTGCTTTTTGTCTCTCTGGGTAGTCATGAGTTGCTTTCCAAGAGGGACTTGTGTTTCAAGAGCAAATATCCCTCTCAGATTCCCTGAAAGCAGCTGCTTATGGACATGCTGAGAGGCTCCCTTCAGTTCAGGTAGCCAAGCTTCCATAGCGACTTTCCTCCTTTGTAATTGGTTTGTGTACCCAGCCCTGTGGTCTGGGACAGCTTTGCAGCCTGCGCTGCGTTGTGTTTTCACACAGGAGGGTTCCTGCTGCTTCTTAGAGAACTGAGGAGCTAACAGGTCCCACCCCCAAGAGAAGCTGTGGGTTCTCCATCATCAGGGATATTCAATGCTACACGAGATAAGCCCTGAACAACCCAGTCTAGTTGGCTCTGCTTTAAGCAGAAATGTCCAGGATTCTTTTCTCACCTCTGTTACTCAGAGAGGCTATGGAGATGCTGGAGCATAAAGTGGGCTCGTTTCTTGCAATCTGGCTTTGAGCTCAGATTTGACCAGGGTTTGGAAATGTCATCTGGGCCTCTCTGTGTGTAACCAGCTTTGCTGCCTCTAGAGCAGAGCTATCAAGTGTTTGTCTCTTTCATGACACTTATGATGGGTCTTGGACTTGGGAGCTTTGGAGTCTCCCTAAGCCAAGGCCTCTTTATGGACAAAGGTGTGGCTGTGGCTGACTGTTGGGCCCCCCTCTTCCCTTGACCTGGCCCTCTTACAGGGTGCTTGGCTGCAGGTTATCGCCACCCTGAACGCTTGCTGCCTCCATGACCCTTCTCCAGATGGCCTGGCCACAGCCCGGAGCTGGTGGCATTGTGCACACGGGAAGGAGCCATTACAGGCAGAGGTCTTGTGATGTGCCTTCTCTCCCCCTTACATCTCCATATCCCTCTTGTTGCTCTCCCCAGTCCTTCCCAGTGTGCACACAATGCTTTTGAAGTGTGTAAGTGCTGTGACACTGCTGTATGTGTGCTCTCCAACTTGCAAGCAACCTCTCATTCGCTGTTGTTTGATGTCCTTTTGTTCCATCTCTCCTGTTCATCCCATTGCTATGGGCTTCCCTGCCTGGTGCCCTACGTCTCAGCCAGAATGGCTGCATGCTGTGGGCTGATTCCTGCAGCTAAGTCACTAATGAATGTCTTGTCTTACCTGTGTGTCCCTTTACCTCTATAGCACATCCTGCCCCAGAAATACTCCCAGGTGGTTCTGCAGTTGCTTCCTTGGGCAGTTCTGTGGATAGATCATATCAGACCCTTTTGATAAGAGTCAGTTGATGCTTCTAGCTGGACTAACATTGCTATTTTGAGCGTCTCATCCCCCAGCAGGGGTCACCTATTCCACCCGTCCTGAACATTGGTGCTTTTCCCCAGTGACTGGGAGGTGAGGGACCAGTAAGGGCAGTTGTACAGCATTAGCTGATAAACTGGCCAGTGAGTGACCCTGAGAGTCTGCTCCAGGTGAAGGCCACCTGCATGTTGGACACCATGAAAGGTCCCTTGTCTTCCCACCTCTTGCCCCACGTTGGACATGACAGGCAGAGTAGCAGGGCTATTGCTGTGCTCGCTCAAAAGGCTCCTGGGTGGGCTGGAGGTGCAGGCAGGCACAATCACTTGTGGCGTAGCCAAGCAGCACCTCAGTGGTGCCACAGCTAGAGAATAGAGATGCCAAGGACTTCTGGGGTAACATCCTTGCTCCACCACCTTCATACATGCAGATACCTCTGTGTACTGGAAGGGAATGACATGGTTGCAGTGGGCTGGTTGTGTAAGCGGTGTTGGGATGGGCTGCTCCACTTTATCCCAACACATCCTGGGTCTCGAGTGCCTGTTTACCATGCAGTCAAAACCTGGTGGCCACAGGGAAGCACCCGAATGCAAAGGCACCAAAGCTAGGACACACTGCAGCCTCAAAGGGTGCAGAACTACAGGGGTTGGGATTGTGTATTTTTGGGAGTGATGTCATGAAAAAGTTCTGTATCCTTGGGGATGGGACAGATGTTGGCCAGACTAACTGAAAACAGCAAGCTGAGCAAATACAGCCCTAGCTAAATGTGGTGGAGGACAGCAGGAAATCAGAGCCCCTGCAGGAAGAGATGACTTGGGCAGCTGACAGAGGTGGGATCCAATTGCCTCAGCCCAAATTCAAGGAACAGCTGAAAAAAATAACCAACCAACCAACCAGCCTTGGGAAAGGAAGACAACCTATGGTATCCAAGGCTAGAAGGAACAGCACAGCTCCATCAGAGCAGTAGTCCACCCAGCTTTGGCCAACATTGAACATTCGCTGAGCAGTGTAAGAGGACGACAAGCAGGTATGCACTGTCCCAGCTAACACATGCCTAAAGCATAAGGAGCTCCAAACTAGGTATTTCCAGCAGTCCCTGATGTTTGTCCTTGCCAGAAAGTTATCCGAGTACCTCTTACACCTATGCACGCTCTGAGCACCTCAGCAGTGAGTGCACAGAGCCACTGTGCAGCTTGAAGCAGCCGTTCTTGATTTGCTCTGCTTCCACCTACTGCCCCAGGCTCTTAGACAGCTGCGTTAGGTACCAGTGAGGGTGCTAATGGGGGTGCTAATTGTCCTAAACAGCCTCACCTGGGACCTCCTCACCCTCTTGAGCTGTATTTAAGGTCAAGCAGAGCCTTTCGGTTTGGTCTTGAGCAATCTTGTGGGTGATTTTGTTTTGGCTTTATCTTTAACTCTACCTTCTAGGTATATATATTGCTGTCTTGTTCTCCAGTCCTGCTTTTTGGCTCTGTCTCCTGACCAGGTGGATCCTGGATTTTGTTCATTGCCTGCTTTGTGGATGGACCCTGTTACCAAGACCTGTCTCTGCTCAGGTATTGAGGAACTATAATTGTTATTGTGGAACTTTCTGTTAGTGAGAGCATGGAGTGACCTCTTAAGGACCAGCCCCACTCCTGATCTCATGTATGTAGGGTAGAAACACCCCTCTGCTGACTTAAAAAAAGGGCATGTTAAGAAAGGCCCTAAGAAAGACAGGTGCAGTATTTCCAGTCTGGTTGTTACTGCTCATAGGTGAGATCTGGCTGTTAAGAAAAGAGCATCTACCTGTACTCAGCAGCAAAGAGCAGCTAAAGTATCAATGGTAAGATCAGTAATGGGATGGAAACCACCACAACCCCAGAGCTGAGTGCAGGGGGTGTTTAATAGTTCCCCAGTTAAAATATGGATGAAGAGCTGCAAAAGGGTAAGAAAGGTCTTGTAATGGCCTAGAAGAGGATTGCAAATGAGATATGGAGGGTTAGCCCTGATGCTAGGGGCACTGGAGCCCATGCAACAGTGGAGCTGGCACAGGCAACAGCTTGTCTGGGAAGATATACAGGGTTAACTGGGTAAGAGGCTTTTATGGCACAGTGCTGAGTGCTGTACCCACAGCTGTGTGACAAGGGGGTTATAAATGTGGATTTTATGACTGGTGGGGGTGTAAATGAGAACAGCCCTGAAGATGAAGTGGGAGGTTCAAGTGGCCCAAAACCTGTTTTAAGCTGCTTTCAACTGCCACTGCATGCTGGTTTAGTTAGGAAGGTCTAGTATTGCTGGCAACTTGTCCTGGGGGTGATGGAGGCCTGAGGACAGGGCTTGGCTCTATAGCCTGCGTCCCACTGCTTTGGTGAGAGATTAGCATCTCAGGAAGCTCCGATATTTCTGGTGCAAATTAGAGCACAAGTGGGAAAAGGGCCTTGGAAAGCATCCTCAGGATGATGCTAAGGAGGGAGAGGATGGCAACATAAAGGATGAACCAGCTCTCCCTCCTGGAGCCTGGAGAGAGCAAAAGGTCTCCCTGTAGCCCTGCAGTCCAAAGGCCTGAGGGAGGGAAAGGAGAGATCATGTAGTAGCCCCATGAGCAAAAAACCCATCATCCTGGTGCCTGCAGTGGTTGCACACTCAAGCTGAGCAGGCAGACTGGTCTGGCTCTGGCTGTTGGATCTATGTGCCAGCTGTTCTCAGCCTAGCTGGTGCCTTCGGTCATGCAGAGGGTCTTGCTGCCCCTTCCTCAGCCTGGCGCGGCATGGCCAAGTCTCTGTCTTACCTGTGCCAGGTGTAGTTTGTGCTCAGCACTAAGGGAGGGTGGCAGGGCATGTGATGGGAGGCACGTGCGTCCCAGCAGCCCTGCTGGGAGCTATAAATGGCATGTGTGCTCACTGGAGGAGCATGGCTGGCGGCGGGGACGGGGAGGTGGAGGCAAAGGGGGTGTTTCGTTTTCCAGTCATTCCTTTGCTCTGTAGGAGATTGGCCCTAGAGAGTGGGAGACAGCTGTGAAGGCTGGTGGCAAACGTGCATGTCCCCTGAGTGGTGAGGTGGATATGGACAGGGCTTGTGCAAGTTGCAGAGCCCTCCATAGGGATGTAAAATGGGTCTGTGGCAGGGCTGGTGCTGGCTGAGATGAGGGCTTACCCTGGGTTGTAGCTCTTGTTTGTAGGATAAGGGTGGGAGAGCCCTTTTCTTAGCTAAGCATGTGTCTGTCTGCGCTTACAGCTTCGAGCTCTGTGGTCTCTCATGCACCCATGCTCCCTGCCTTGCTTCCAGTTTTTCTGCCTGCATGGGCTGTCCCTCTCCTGAAGAGGTCCCGGCTCACACCTGAGCGGAGGACATGGTCTGTATCACCTGCCAGAAACCCCCTTAGCAGTAGAGGGGGGTGGACATGGGTCTCTGTCTGCATGCTGGGTTCAGCCCAGCCATCTCCCCAGAGACCAGTGTACAGGCAGTCTGTCCTACCCACAGGTCTCGACTCTCTCCTCCTAGCTGCGATCCTCTCTGTTATAGAGACCCTTTTCCGTCTGAGCAGTGGTCAGCTTGTGCTTGGGCTATGTGTATTTTGGTTCTATCTGCCCAGTCCTGTGCTCTCCACACCCCATAGCTACCATGTAGCCCCCAGACCGGCTCAGTGCAGCCTTGCCTTCAGACCCTGCTGTCACACGACACGAACGAGCAGCTCAGTTGTCCCCTGCAGGCTACGGGAACCGCGGAGCTTGCCTGAAGCAGCACTTAGCGGCATCACCAAGAGCCAGGCAGGGGGGCTGAGGTGTGGGGTACTGCTCGACGGCGTGCGGAGGGGGGCAAGCCACGAAGCCTCAGCTACGTGATATGCTCCCTGTGAGGCCAGGGAGGCCTAGAACCGGCAGTGGGAATGGGGAACCGAGGGTGCCTCAGCCCGGTCCGCTCCGCGATGACAGCAGCCCGACGCTCGGCGCCGGCCGCCCCGTCTGTGCCGCGCCGGCCCCTGTCTCTTTAAGACCCTCCTTGCGTGTTTCAATCTGGGGGTGACGCGAGCGCAGTCGGAACGTATGCAAATCAAACGCCAGCCGCTGGCCAATGGGTGCCGGCGCTTGGCAGCTGCCAGCCAATAGAGTGGTGCCTCCCGGCGGGGCGACGGCTCGCCCCATATAAGGAGCGCCTTTGCCAAAAAAGGCAATATTGTATCGCTTTATATGGGGGCGGCGCGGCGCGGCGGGGGCGGCGGCGGAGCGGGGCCGTGAGCGCGGAGCGGGCGGCGGGGCCATGGCGGGGCCGGCCTGACCCGAC
>WYDI02002825.1:35663-69366 GCA_009867235.2 Psittacus erithacus | reverse complement strand
CCCATCCCTCCGGGAGCCGAGGGAGGAGGTGGGGGGGCAGTGAGTGGGCTGTGTGGCAGGCCTAAACCACGACACAAGCTTACTTACTGTATTTCCCCTACACTTCCAATTAACACTAGCCTTATATTATGTTTGCAGCCTTCTAACCCCCTTCTGTCTTCCAGCATTGTTTTAGAAACTTCAATGCCACAACAACATAGAGTCCCTCTAGAGTTCACCATATTCCTGCTTCTACATCCACGGGCTGCACAAGGCTTTTCATGACTTCATAGCACCAGAAATTCATACTAAGCTGCTTCTCTCTCAGGTCAAGCTCAAGGATAACTATGTAAATTATTTATTTCTTTGCTCTGGTGGCTAAACTAATATAAAAAAATAGTTTTCTCATTTCAAGAAGAAAATATATATAAAAAAAAAAACAACCCAAAACCGACAAAAAAACCAACAAAAAACCAAAACCAAACCAAAATCAACCCCCCTCCAAAAAAACCCAAAAAACACTTGCCCCCAAAAAAAACTAAAACAAAAAAACCCCCCACCAAACTAAAAACCACAAAACAAAATATTTTTGACTTGTCAAACCTTGTATGTAAGCATTTTCTAGGTTTGATATGTGATAGGCAATGCAGAACAGGGGCAAGAAGTTATTCACAGCTGGATTAGAAGCAGGTGCATAAAATAACTGATATGCTCACTGAGCTATATGGTTGAATAAGCTTGTACAGCCCCTTCGTACCGTACGGTCCACTCCGTCCAGTGCTAAGAGCCTTACATAGTCACAAACTTGAAATCAGCCAACTCTTGACACCAAAATTAAACCACAGAAAATGGTTCAAGGGGAAGAAAATAAAGTATTAAAAAGAACCAGTGTTGCATGTAGCCAGACTGCTATAAACATCTGCAAGCACGAACAGCTCAGTACCTGTAAAAAGAAAGTGCCTGCACACTTCTCAAAATGGGCTGGGAAACTGAGGAAACCAGAGGAGCATCTCCCTAGTGCAGCAGCTGAAGCAGATGGCTCATCTACAATGTTACCTTCTAAACAACAATTGTGTATTGTGGTTGTCATATAAACTGTTGCAAAATAGCTCCAAAAGATGTCTATTTGATATACACCATTAAATAATGCATCACAGCAAAGAAAGAAGGAGAAATGTCAAAGTAAGAGGGATAAAAGAGTTTTTTTTTAGCTGAGACTAGTCCAGCCGCTGGAGAGAGAGACCCTGGCAACCTCCAGTGGTGATAGGAGGCTCCTGAATCAAGAGGCAATATTGCCAGATGTGACAACAGCAACTCTGTTGCTAAATGACTGACAGAAACGGGTAGGAGAGATGACAGATGAGTTTTGCTCAGAAAAATTATTGATAAATGATATATGTCAAAGTCCTGTATCTTTAGCTTTGTCTGAAGTGCTCGTAAGAGGCTAGCTGTCTTGCAGAGACAGGGAAGTATCTATCATTCACAGAAATGATGACAGAGCTGCTGTCATCACAGTGCAAAGCCGAAGTCTGATTCTCACTGGAAAGGACAAGAGTTTTGGCATAGAAAGACTGCAACAGAACTGTCCTTACCTTACTCCAAATCTCCCACATCCTAGAAATTGTAGCAGATGAACTAGCCTGCCCTGCAGATTATAAAATGGCCAGTCACACAAAATGGCTAGAAGACTGCAAGACAGGCATTTAGTCTGCCTGCTAGTCTTCCTGCCTCTTACAGTATGATTTTTTTTGTTTCTAATAGACTGTGTTTGTTTCTTAACCATTCTACCTTTTTCTTCTCTAGCCAGCTGTTTCTTTTCTAGATAAACCATACTTAGCACAATGGGACTCTTTGCCCTTTGATTCACTAGAGAGCAGCTACTAATTAATAACTGAATTCCTTTGATTTTATATGGTACCACTTCAACACAAATAGCAACTTACCCATGTAAAGCTCCATCTACTACTAGTTCCCACCTACTATAATTCCCTGAGAAGTATTTTTTTCTGTTCCTCGTTTTAAGTAGAGTACATCCCTTGGCTTGATTTAAAAAAAAAAACACTTTTATGTAACATATGGATGCCCATTATACATAGATAGTAAACTCCTGGTATTTAATACAGAAGTTTTTATTTTAAATCAACACATTTTTACACCCCTTTTCCATCTCCCTTCTTCCCTTCTCTCTCATGTCCCGGTATCTAAGTAGCAGAGAGCAGAATAAAGAAATTAATATTCTGATCCAGTATTCCAATCCAGCTCCGTATTTTCTGCTTTTTACTTGGACACGTTCAGCTGGATGTACCGCAAAAGTTACTGAACTTGTTGGAAACCATCTGAATAGACAGGATGCGTGGAGATAAACAAAAAAAGATACTATACTGAGAAACCCCCCTTTTCTCGTTCAGTTGTACCTCAGGGATCTATACTGCTCGTTTTTCTGGGGCAGCCTTGTTGGGATTGCGCCATTTCCACCGGGTACATCTCCGCCCCAGTTTGCCGACGCCAGCAATGCCTAGGAAAGTATCCAAGTGGGACAGTCACGCAGTACCGAGGCACCCCGCATGCGTTTGGGGGGCTGTTCATTAGACTGTGGCCGTCTGGCGGCAGATGCGGGCCCCGTATGCAGCCCGCGACGGGCTGCGGCATACTCCGCAACAGTCCCGAGACCCACCCGCCCGGGCAGTGCTGTTCTCTACGATACTCTGCGCCCTGAAGGCAGCAAATGCCCCTCTGAGCCGAGCCGAGCCGAGCCGAGCCGAGCCGAGCCGAGCCGAGCCGCGGGTCCTTCGCGCACAGGCGGCACCTCAGCGTCGAGGCCGATCTGCGCCGTGGCCGTGGAGAAACAACATCTCCCAGGAGACCTTGCGGCACATCAGCGCACAGACAGCAACTGCCAATTACGCGCTGAGGGGAGCGGCGCATGCGCAGTTGCTGTCACTGCCCCATCCCCGCGGCCTGGCTCCCAAGAAGACGACGGAGGTGGCAAAATGGCGCTTACCAGGTATGTCTGTAGGCCTGGTAGGCCTGGCAGGCCTGGCCGGCTACTCTTCCTGGCTTGCCTGCGGCTTTCTCCAGCTTCTTGCAGTTGTGCGAGGCCCCGGCCGACGGGAGAGGCCGCGCTCGGGGTGCTCGCTGCAGAGCAGCGGCCTCTCCTGGGCAGTAGGTCCGCTGGCCGAAGAGGAGGCCGGGCCGGGACTGGAAGGAGAGCGACGAGGGCCGGCGCTGGGGGCAGCTGCCCTGCTTTGGGAGGGGGTGTTCGGCGCTGCCGTTGGTGGTTCAGGGTTCTGTCTCCTCCGCGTGTTCTCTACGGGAAGAGGCAGCTACTCCGCTCCGGGTGGGAGTGGTGGGATCCGTGGGGGTTTTGGGGACGTGTCCGTACCGTGAGTGAGGGCGGGAGGTCTTTATTACAAGCTGCCGCGTCCCTCGCAAGGCTCAAGAGTGCAGCCTTAGGGGCTGCCCCGGAATGTTGGCTTTCTCCGAGGTGGACACTTAATAAACATGTAAAAGGGCTCCGTCGTCTAGATGAGCTGAAAATGGGAAGTCAAGAAACTAGGGTTCAGCTTCTTGGCTTTGGCCAGGAGCTATCTGGAGTTAAGCGGGAGTGTCGTTGATAGATCTTTTTGTGGGCGTTTACCTTGAGAGGAAGTAAGGGGGAGTCGTTGGGACTAGGGGCTTGAGTTCTTTTTCTACTCAGTAGTGGTGGAACAATACGCAGTTGCATGTGGCATTCTTGTTAGAGAGTGGGTACTGTCACACTGTTGTTTGAACATGATGTGAACGTGGATGGATTTGTCCCTGCCCCTGTCAGGAGGGTTGGAACTAGGTGATCTTAAGGTCCTTCCAACCCTAACTATTCTATGATTCTGTTTAGCATTAATTTTTATAGGAACTTAGGGAATGCTGAGAGAGCTTGCATTGCTTTTTGCCCTGTAATCTCAGAAGTTACTGCCCTCAGGTTTCTGAGTGGAATTCTCAAGTTTCATAAATTGTTTCTTAATTTTCACAGCATGATTGTAGAGGAAGTAGTAATTTAATAGTAAACTGAAGCGTAGTTGAGTGTCGCTGAGTGAAATGATGAATTAACTTTTTATGTTTGTCTTTTCTTTGGTGGCTCTCTGCAAATATAGTTTTTTGCCAGCTCCAACCCAGCTGTCTCAGGACCAGCTAGAACTAGAAGAACGAGCAAGAGCTCAAAGATCCAGGCAGACTGCTCTGGTCTCATCGCGAAGAGAACCTCCCCCATATGGTTACCGGAAGGGATGGATACCACGAGTGCTAGAGGTAGCTGTTTAAATTCACCCTATAGTAGTGTGTCTTCATGGGGGGGGGGAAAGAGTATTTTCTGGAGTAGAAGTAAATTCTGAACATCTTGAGTGTAGCTCAGAGTTATGTAAAGCCTTACCATGTGCGGCTTTTCCATCCAGACAGCTCAATATATTTTCTTGGGTTGAGGGAAGTTGTTCCAATTCACCAGATTGCTTAAAACATATTTGATGGTACAGAGGGTGTTACAAGGATCCTTCCCTTCAGAGATTGTTGTGTTGTAATATGGAAATCTATCCATAGTCCTTTCAGTTTACAATCTATGAATGCAAGGATCCCCTTGAGAAAGACATCTGTATTGTTCCCCTGTCTACATGTTAAAAATATGTTCCAGGTAATATCTGGAATAACTGAACATGTTTACATCAGAGGAGAGAACACTTGTGTATTCTGTTCTTAGTGTAACAAAAGCTGCTGTTGGGAAAGAAAATTGTTAAGAGCTGGAAGGGAACTTAAATATTTGTCGGATTCTCATTGTTCAGTATGTCACTGGCAGAAGGGTTTTGGATGATGTGTGTATTTAGCTGTAATCCTTGCCAGTTTAACATCATTTAAAAAAATAGAAAGGAAAATACAGATATATAGCTCTGATTAGAAAACTATTTTCATTGCATTTTTCCACTGTGAGCCACTAGATAAGGTGGCTTCAAACAGTGGTTCCCTAAAAGAAAACAATTTTTTGTGGGTAGCGTTTAATAAAGTATATGATGTCAAAAATTATACCTTCATTATGCCCAATGTAGGGTTCACTTCTTACACTGTTGGTCACTAAAGGTAATATTTTAGTGCTTCTTCTTTCTGAATGTTAGCAAAAGAACTTCTTAAGCAGTCAGGTGGTGAAGGTTTTCAGAAAGTTTCCAGCATCACTGGGCCACAAAGTGATACACGTCTTGGAAAGACTGCTAAGGACTTCTTTCTGCCTCATAACCAAATGCAGAGTGGTAAATGTTTCCAAAGCATAACTTTTGTCCAGTGATCTTGGAATGTCATTGTTGAAAAAAACAAAATCTGTTCTTTATGGATCAGGGGTTATACAGAAGAAGTTTTAGGAATGACTGACTTCTATTCTGGCTGATACTTAAGTATTGATTCTGTAACTAGTTGCTGGAGGTGGGACATCCAGTGGAAAACTTTAAATAACTGAAGCTGTGTTTCAGTGAGCACTGACAGATGGCATAAGCATGTCCTTCATTGGAAGGAAGTGTTCAGCTAGTTCAGTCCAGCCTCAGTTCGCACTGTTTAAGTGGTGTTAACTATTTGCTCATGTGGTGAGCATGGGGGAAGATCAGTCTACCCATGATACCCATTCTTCTTTGATTTGGTTCATTATGAGACTCCACCTAAGCAGTGCCATTGCAGCAGAGGGAGGGGAAGATGCTCATGTTGCTTTAAGCAAATGCATCCTCTGAAGAATTACATTTGAGACTGCAGCCTGCAGTTGTTTTATGAATAGTACCAATTCTGTGTGCATCCTCGGTGTTAGTGAGTCATGATGGTCTGCTTTAAGAGGTCCTTGGTTGCCTGTTCGTTAAATGCTTTTACAGCAGCACGTTGTACAAGAGAGGAATTAAACTTGAAGAATATTAGGCTGTTGGGTGTTGCGCCAGTTTTCAGTGTGTTCACTGAAAACTGTAAGGAAATGGGATAGCTTGTCATTCATACCATTGTAAAACTATGAGCTACAGGCTTTGAAAACAATGGAAAGCTTTTTTAACATCTTCGTTATGGTGT
Organism: Psittacus erithacus; assembly: GCA_009867235.2. NCBI lineage: Eukaryota > Metazoa > Chordata > Aves > Psittaciformes > Psittacidae > Psittacus > Psittacus erithacus. Next base: position 63,330 of record WYDI02002825.1, on the reverse strand, counting down.
GAAAAACAACAAATAACTGGTAGAAATTTTTATCAAAAAAGCTGCTTTTGTAATGTTAGTATTTCCACAGTTGCTGTATTGTAGAAAGCATGTTTGAAGTTCTGATTAGTAACTTGCATGTGAATTAAATACTTAATCATGTATTGTCTGTAGTGTAGCAGTGCCTGCACATTCTAGTCAGTGATACAGGCTTTTGCTCTGTACAAGGAATAATTACTGTAAGATGTCTGTGCATTTTGGTGTCTTTTAACAAGCATAAGTTAAAATCAGTCCACTCTTTTGTTGAATTTCCCACCTCTGCAGGTCTTACGCCATGTTTTTGTTTTTCAGTCACTCACTACTTTTTCTTGTGTGTAGGATTTTGGAGATGGGGGTGCTTTCCCAGAAATTCATGTGGCACAATATCCACTGGATATGGGCCGAAAGAAGAAAATGTCCAATGCTTTGGCTATTCAGGTGGATGCAGAAGGAAAAATAAAGTACGATGCAATTGCCCGACAAGGACAATCGAAGGACAAGGTAATATTTCTTCAAATATATAGACTGGCAGTATGCCTGGAAAAGTTGTATGTGCACATTGTATGCACTTCAGTTCATTGGTCTGCTATTAGCCAAATGGATTGTGTCATGTTATGGAATAACTGGAATAATTTCTAATGGTCATGAGCATTTTGACTGGGATCATTGTGTCATCTTCTCTGTTACATAACTAAAAGGCAAGGCAAAAATGGCAGCAGTCTCTACACAAAACTTACTTGATAGCTTAGCAGGTTTTGTTAGAGAGCGTTCCAGTGAAGGCAAGAAACTGAAAGCAGGCCTTATGACAGGCAGCCTTGTTTCAGTGTGTAGAGAGAGGGAGTAAAAAAGAAGACAGAAGACACGGTTCAGCTTTCAGAGTACTACACCTTGTGTCTTATTAATTTAACATTTGATGTTTGTGGCTGTTTTCAGCACTGTTGGGTGCTTTGTTTTTTGTATGTTCTTGTTTTTGTGAGTTTTTTTTTCTAATGGCAGCAGAAATTATTGCCAGGGGATATATTCCAAAACTTTTGTGCTAAGTTCAGTGATGGCAAGATTCTCATGGGAGAATGGGAATCACCTTCAGTCTTTCTTTTTTCATCTCTTCGCGATGACACTTTACCTTGAAGTCCTAACTAGTATTGAGGAGACCAGATACCTGGGTCTCTTGAGCCCACTTTGAGGGGAGTATTTCTGTCTGCCTTTTCAAATGTAACAAAGCAGACTGCAGTAAATGTTTAATTCTTTTAAGTCTGTGTTGGGGGCTGGAAAACTGCTGATGTACAACCAGTTCTATGACCAACTGCTTGTTACAGCAAGCATCTCCTATAAAAAATAGGGTAACCCAAAGAAAATCTATAAAGAGGGCTAACTGTAAATGGTGGTTTAGTTAATAGGTATGAATAGTTGTTTTCAAAATAGTTTGACTTCTGCTGTAATTTAGGATGCCTTGAAAAGCTTATGGGTATGTAATATATCCCAAGTCTTAGTGTAGATGAGGAAAGGGGGAAAACCTATGGAACAGAAAAACAGAAGGTGAACTTTACCTCTCAAACAAAAAAAAAAATAAAAAAATAGGGTGAGCTTTCTAAGAATAGCAGGAGAAATCTTTCTGGTTTAACAATTTTTTTTTTTATTGTTTTAAATTGATTCTACAGTTGCCAAAGTTGCAAAAAGACAATGCCAATAGGATTTTGTAGTTAAGTGTTGCATCTTGTATATCCCCATCCTGTGCATCATAACTTAAAAAAAAATGAATTCATATCAGAATTCATGTGGTAGAAAGTAGTCAAACTGAACAGAAACAACAGCAGTGGCAATGCTTTTATTGAGGGGACATTCACGGGGGTTCAGTCACGCTTTACATAGTGTCTTGAAGAATTTGTCAAGAGGAACGTGCTAAAAAGTTAATTACATTTAAATAATTTTGTGACTAAGTATTTGATACTTGATACTAAATAGAAATTTGACTTTTCCCAAAGCATAAAAACTAATTTGGAGCAGATAAGTAGGAAAGTAATAATGAGACTGATTCTTGGGGAAGCTGTAGGGCAAATCAGAGGGAAAAAAAAGTAGTGTCATTAAACCCTTATTTTTACTTGTCAGATACATCTTTACTTGCTTGTAGGATCAGATTTAACTTGCATATAATAAAACTGTTCAAATTGGGATCTAATTATATTTGAAAAGGGACTAGAAATTATAATAGACTTCAGGCAAAAATGACTCGTCTTTTTCTGTGTCTTGTTTAGTTCAGACTTAGGAAAATAGAGCAAGTGAAGTTAAATTTAAGATGTTAACATTTTTTGATTCATGAAGATATGTACAGCATTCATTAACTTCCCATATGGCATCTATAAAGAAGCAGTAGTATTCTTATTTGGTAGCCGTACTTACGCTGTATGGAAGAGGTGTGCAGCTTTTCCAAAACTGGGCCCTGTAGAACTGGAATTAGGGTTTCTTAAATCTAAGCTCTGCCTCCTGGGTCACCTTGGTTCTGATTGCATGCAGCTGAATGAAAATGCAGAGAGTAAAGGTTAAATATTGTAATTCAAGGGGAAGTAAAATGGGGGGAAAATTAGATATTTGAAACAATTTCACTGAAAGTAGCAGAAATTCTATTGCTTGATATGTTTTGCAGGAGAAAATATTGGCAGATGTGTCATAGGGAGCAGTTCTTCGGAGATCTGTGTTGACTTGAATAATGTGTAATATTTTTTGTAAGAGAGAACTAATAGTAGAGTGTCAGTAGGATTACACAGAGAAGTTTTATCATCCTGAGAGCTGCAGTCATAATTCAGATATTTCTTCAAGCTTAATACCTAGAACTAAGAGAAACAGATACTTAGCGGTCTGCCAGAAATGGGATGGGGTTTATGATCCTATTGTATGAGCTACTGAGTTAAGAAGCAAATTTTGCTTTTGCTACAGCTTAATGATTTTCAAAGTTGAATTCAGTATTCTGCCTTCTTGTAGAGGCAGCAGTTCCATCACCCGGACCCTCTATCTAGATGGCTTGTCAGCAGTTTCAACTATTGCAGTGGTTCATCTCTCTTGCATCTGGTCCCTTACATATTTAAAAAATAGTTGCTTCAGAGAATTTAACTGAAAAACGCTGACATGAATGAGATAGTGTGACAAGCCTTGTGTTTGGTGCTGGCAGAAAGTCTGCTAGACATAAAGTGCTGGATAACATTGACAAATCTAAATGCATGACCGTATGGATCGCAGGATGGAGTTCCATCTGGTTGTCCAGATGAAGGATTTCCAGCACAGCTATGTGGCTAGCTCTTGTGTTGCTATAGATTCTTCCAGTACTTTCTCTACTCACATTACTAAAAGCCAGGCTAAAATAGTGCATCAATATTGATATATTTTTGGCAAGATTGATGCCCTGTCCCCTTATTAGGAAAATAAGGACACATTATTGCTTCCTGTGTTTTTTATTAAGACAGAAGAGAGTGAAATCAAGGAATGGATCTATTAGCTCCAGTGTTGTTTTTTTTTACAGCTAGGATGATTTTTCTGTGCAGGAGTTGAGTTTCTTCTTTGTGGCCCAAGACTTTGGCTTAGATGTTAAAGGAGGAAAAAACCAAAATAGAAAAACAAATCTTGCCTATAGTTCTTTGTCCAAATTGGGAACTCTGTTGAAATATTTACAAGAGAGTAGTTCAGTTGTTGAAAGAGCTCATGTCACAGCAGCGGAGCAGGTCAAGAGAACATGAATATAACTGATCAGAAGTGTCATATAAAAGTTTTATAATGTATTTGCCGTTGTAGCAGAGCCTGGTTTGAGAGCTTATCATGAATTTTTTTCCCTGGTGTGTGTGCCAGACTTAGAGCCAGGTAATTGTGGTGACTACTGAAATGTTATGTGCTTCCTATAGAGAAATAGTTCTTTGACAAGAAAGGAACTAATTCTGCAATGCTTGACAGTACCTTCTTGGTTTACACACAGGATTGATGAGCGTGGTACAGGGCTGCAGTGGATATACAGAATAAAATATTGAAGGGAGGAATTTATATGTTAAAATTAAGAAATTTCTGTCAAGTCACTTGCATGCATCAGGTGTCTTTTGAAACTGAATATGATTGATACCTAAATCCTACCATGAGCTACAGTTTCTTACACAAGTACTTAGGTAATGTTGTTCTCTTTCTGTTGGCAGTGCCATGCAGATTTCTAATGGCTTCTGATTAAGGCTGCCCCAGCCAGAGAGGGAATCGTGTAATTGCACCAAAAATTGAGCATTTCATTTCTACCTAGGAGGAGATTCTGCTTTTCAGTAGCAATCAAAATGAAATATCTGAAACAGCTTCCTTTTAAATTTGATAGATGATAAATGGTAGTGGATGGGTGTAATACAGTATCAAACGGTGAGTCTCCCCTTTATCTTAGATTAATAAAATGCTTCAACGTTACTGTTAAAACAAGGTAAATATCTAGAAAAACAGCAAAGTGCAACATCTTTACCTGCCTGCCTGTATCACCTCAAAAAAGGACTCAAATTAGAACATGCAAGTGCATCAAGGTTTTGAGGGAAATAGAAATTTGTCTTTTCAGGCTAGTTTAATCTATGTTATGCAGCTTGCCATTTGCGTGCAATACTTCAGGGTTTAAATAGTTCCTGTAGTTCATTTGTACCTTAGTATATTGTAGTTTTTAGAGCATCTCTTAGACTTAATCTTATTTTCCTTTCTCTTCTGGGATGCTCTGAGCTCTTTCAGTGTACTTTGTTCTTCATGCAGCAAGACTTGGACTTAGAGTTAATTACCTTAGAGGAACGCTGCTCTTCAGATGTCCTTCATTCAGGATCTGAGAAGCTGGGATATTATTGATACTGATTCAGAGGATTAAAATTTTAGGAGTGAAGGTTGAGAAGCAGTAAATGGCTTTTGTGTGACAAATTAATGCTGAGGCTAAATGTCAGTTTTATAGTTGAAAATGCACTCTGTAATGAACTTGAAATAATAGTTGTTGCGACTTTTAACCATTTGAACTAAGACTTTTTGATGTTATTTTGTTGAAGAAATATGAAGCATTAATGAGATACAATATTTTTTTCCTGTAGTCATCTAATAGTGTCCTTTCCCTATACTTAAAATTGAGGCTTAAAGCTACTGACCAGCTAGCTGCATGTTGTATGAAGACTGAAGTACCTATATAAGGGAAAGTGTCAAAGACAGATTTCTCAAGTGGGGTTTTTTGGTTTTGTTTTGTTTTTTTGTTTTGTTTTAAGAACACAGCAAGCATAATGAAAAAGCTAGGTGCTGAAGACTTGTATCATATTCTTAATCCTTGAAAACTGAAGTACAAATGTGATATGTTTTTGTTTGTATCTATCTTGGGGACCCTGAAAAAGGGAAAGAGTAAGAAAGGGAAGCAGGAAACTGGTGTCTAATCCCAGCTCTGAGAGTAATGTACAGAATTATATTTAATCAAATTGCCTCTTTTCTTCAATTTACATCTGTAAAATGGGGTTCAGAGTATATTATTGGTTTATGGGAGTTATTGAAGAATATGTAATTATAATATGTTTAAGATTGTATATGAGTTTTAATTAGTACCTGAAGTATAATCTAGGTCTGAAACATTTCCTTTAATATATATACATTTATTCCTGTTCACCAGCACTAATAAAATATAATGTCTTCCAGGTTATTTACAGCAAATACACAGATCTTGTGCCGAAAGAGGTCATGAATGTGGATGATCCTGAACTGCAAAGACCGGATGAGGAGGCAATTAGAGAGGTATTACATGCACCGATATGCCTAGTTGTCGGTGGTCTATTGTATGTCTCGCGTATGTGATGAGGTACATATGTGGTGCTTTTGTCTTCAGATAACAGAGAAAACAAGAGCAGCCTTGGAGAAATCAGTCTCCCAAAAAGTTGCAGCAGCCATGCCAGTTCGAGCAGCTGACAAACTAGCTCCTGCACAGTACATTCGGTATGTAGTGGTGGGGTGTGTGTAAGATGTTGTTATATATAAAATTGGTTTAAACTTGGATGTTTGTTGTATTTCGGAGAACAGAAATGCCTTTTGAATTCTGTGTTTCTGGAAGTAATATGAAACTGATTTACATATTTCATATTAACCCCCTAATGATAATGTAGTTTGAAGTGTATTAAAATATGTGGCACTTTGTGGAGGGGTTATTTTAGCAACAAAATACAGATTTGTCAGGGAGCACTACTAATGATGCAGCCCTGAAAACAACATCTTTACTGGGAGTCTCAAGCCTGGACAAGGCATGTAACAAAAGTTCTTGCCTCATATAAAATGAGCAATTGGAAAGAATTTGAATTACTAGGAGACTGATACTCATTTATGATGATTTTCTGCTTGCAAACACAGAAAAATTCCATGGCAGGGTTAGGCTTGGCCTGAGGTGAATTCCGAAAAAAGTAATTGAAGAGGTTGCTAATAACCTGTAAGTAGTCACCAGGGATTCACAGACATAGGTAAAGAGTACGGTAATATGCTCTGTGTACTCTGTTAGTTTGTTTCTTCTATGGAATCTAGGTTAAAACAGAAAAATATAGCCGTAGGGAGATACATTGTGCGTTCAGTCCTGTAGCTTCTGTGCAGTTACCTGCTCCTGGCGTTCATAGTGGAAAGTCTTAAACTGGTGTGGATAAGATGAAAACGCAGCTAGAACAGTGAACTGAGTAAAAATAGACGTGAGAAAGGAATATCTAGTTGTATGCAGAGAACTGAGCACTTTGATGGTTTTATTCAGGTACACACCATCCCAGCAAGGCGTTGCATTCAACTCTGGAGCAAAACAGAGAGTTATTCGGATGGTGGAAATGCAGAAGGACCCCATGGAGCCTCCAAGATTCAAGTAACTATTCAAAATGTGTCCACTGCAAATAGAAGATTCTGAAGTGTATTTCCATACAACATGCTGATTGTAAATGTTTTCTTAATTGTTCAGAATTAACAAGAAGATTCCACGTGGACCACCTTCTCCTCCAGCACCTGTAATGCACTCTCCTAGTAGAAAGGTATAAAATGCCGTAGCTGTTCTCAGTTTTGAATTCTAGATGGGTTCACAAATTCTGCTTTGATCTAGTTCATTTCTGTGCGCCTTCTCCTTACTGTTCTTTTGTGTGATGTTAAACTTAGTGCCTGGTGCAGACTGTTGTTTGTGGGGTGACTGTGGGTGGGTGTGTTTGTGGGGGTTTTGGTTGTGGGTTTGATTTTGAGTTTTTTGGGGTTTTTTGGTTTGTTTTTTTTTGTGGGGGCAGTTGTGCAAGTAGCTCTGTTCCTCCATATCTTGTCAAAGGCTGAGTAGATTTCTCGTATATTTTATGCAGGGATGCATTGCTGGATATTTTCATGGCAAGGATGAGTTGACTGAGGTTTCAGCCTTGGTACACTGATGCTGCTTTTATACAATGCTATCAAGCTAATCCTCAGTAATACTAACTTGTGTTCTGAGGATTAGCTCCTCTGAGAGATGAGTGTAGTGTTGGTTCATCAGTTAACAAGCTGGCTGGGAGTTTGGCTTGTGTGATGGAAGTCTAGGAGGATAGGTGGAAAACTGTCATGACTTTATGCAATGGTAGCAAAGTTACAGAGGAAAAATGAACATCTTTCTGCTATTAAGAAGAGCTGAGGGGTTTGTAGCAGTGTCCTTAACTTTGTACTGTAATTTATTTCAATAATTTCATTAGCTGCCTTTGAGAAAGAGAACAGTATTTCCTTTTGCTATAAATCTAAAGATGACTTTGCTGCTTCTCTTAATCAGATGACTGTGAAAGAGCAGCAAGAGTGGAAAATTCCTCCATGCATTTCAAACTGGAAAAACGCAAAGGTAATTAAGTTCTTGTAAGTTCATCTTTCTAATGTTGCACCCTGCTGGGAGACTTCTGTGAGTGATCTAAGCTTGAACAATACTGGTTTTAAACCTCTAGAGTTAGGTAAACTGGCTGCTTCCAGCATGGAGAACACATCATTGCACAGCTCAGGTTTTTTTCTCTTTGGCATATAAGGGTTGTCAGATTGAGTGCAGAGTATAGTACAGGAGTATACACCTGAGAATGTTACTTCATGGCAGAGATTATGTATTTTGAGAGGAAGAAAAATGGCATTAGTTAAAATCCTCATCTTAGTGCAGTGTGTGGAGTCTGAAATCGAAATCTGTGGCGCTTACAAAATGAAGCCACCTAAACTGAAAAAGGGTAATCCATAGAGAAGCAAGCATGTTTCTTCTTAATACTGCAGTTCAAATTTCTGAGGAGTTATCCGTGTTGCATTCTTTTGCTAATTAATTTCCATCACTTAGCTTAGCTATTTTTATTCCTTGTTTGAGAAGGTATGTGCTGTCCCTTTGATTTTTGTCAGACAGTAAGTTTATTTTCCGAGAGAAGGGGTAATTTTTAAGTTGCTGCCATAACTGATCTAGCAGTTCTCAAACTTACCAAGCTGTTGTCATGAGGCAGCCTCTTCAAATGGAGGAAGGAAAAGCTGCATGTTTGGATGTTACTTTTTTTCCTACCCCAGCACAGCTGTATAACTGGGACTGATTCTAATTAGTAGATGAAATTTTAGGTTACAGATGCTAAAAACAAAGCAAAAATTTTGTAGAGCTCACTAAAGAATCTTAAAATTATCATCTATAAATAAATTTGGTTTCAGCTTTTGAAAACAGAATTGACATTTAGTGCCTCTTCTGCTGGCAATCTTACCCCATAATTTTTCATTTTGAATCAGCCTAACCCCTAAACAGGTATGAAAACAGTTTAGGGAGTAGAGTTTTCAATCGCAAATGATAAAATAGCTTAGACATTGGGAAGGGTATTGTTTGTAGTTGTTAACACAAAGCAAAGAGTGGACCTTACTGACTGAAAACTGTCATTTGTACTAACATGTGACTTGAAGGGAAATTGTGATTCAAATTTGAGAGAAGTGTGGAATTGGAGCAAAGCTTAATATTATCTGGAATGACTTTTATGAGTTACGTGGCATGAAGTAAATATGAAAGAGGTCCATTGAGGCATATTAGTGGTGGGCTGTTTGATGTGTGTTTTTGTTTTCTTACACAATAAATGTAATAATATCTGTAATTGCAAATAATGTTAGTTTCTGTTATTAACTGTCTCTGTTTCCACTGTAGGGTTACACCATTCCACTAGATAAGCGTCTGGCTGCAGATGGCAGAGGACTGCAGACTGTTCATATTAATGAAAACTTTGCCAAGCTCGCTGAGGCTCTCTATATAGCTGACAGAAAGGTAAGGTTGTTGTTTAAATGTTTTGTTTCATGTGGTTTTACCTTCTTTTTATGTTTTATTTCCTTGGGAAAATCAACTGTGAATAGGCTTTTTGTTTTGTCCTGCTTTTTGATTTGTCCTTCTTCTTGGCTAACTTAGGACATAAAGTGTTATCCCTATTATCTTTGAATCAGTGGGTCAGTGTGGGTTAAATTATTGGAGGTCATGGGCCTTGTTTCTCAACTCTTGTCTGTTGTGGCTGTCTGGGTTTGAATTTCTTCTTTGTGGCTTGATTCCTGCCCTCTTTGCCAGGTAAATCCATGACACAAAATCTGCTTGCATCCCAGGTGCTAGCTTCCTGTCTTTCTAACTTTGTTTTATGTGTGCAGGCTCGTGAGGCAGTAGAGATGCGTGCCCAGGTGGAGAGGAAGATGGCTCAGAAAGAAAAGGAGAAACATGAGGAAAAGCTCCGAGAAATGGCTCAGAAAGCCAGAGAGAGAAGAGCAGGGATCAAAACCCATGTCGAAAAAGGTACGTTTCTTTGTTATTAAGATGCTGTGGGTTTTTTTAGCATTCTCTGAAGTGTGGGTTTGGAGAAATAACCTGAGAACTTAAATACGTAAATATCAACTGTAATTTGAAAGCATGACATCTGTTCTTCATGTCTGTGCTTGATCAGCCAGAGAATTTGGTTAATTCACTGGCTGGTTTGATGGAACCTGGATTTGAACCTCACAGCAGCACGTCAGTGTATGCAAGTTTGGGACATTGTTGAGAATTTCAGTTGTTAATGGATCAGTTCAAGTACTGGCTTTCCTAGCTAGTCTAAATGAATCATTTTTTTTTATTTAGAAAGGGCTTGTTGCAGAAGAAGAGCAGTGTGCCAGGTCAAGGGAAGTAATAATTTACTGGTTACCTGTTAGACCGTCTCTGAAATAGTGTGTGCAGTTATGGGTCCCCGGGTACAAACTCTGGTTTGATAAGCTCGAGTTCAGTGGAGGGCCATCAGAATGGCCAGGGGGCTAGAGCATTTCCCTAGTCAGGAGATGCTGAGAGAATGAAGCTTGTTCTGCCAGAAGGTGTAGGTTTGGGAGCACCAAATGGGAGCTTTCCCCTGTCTACATAGAGATCATCAAGGCTTTTCACTAAGAATGAGACAGTGGTCAAAAGTTGAAGCAGGAGGTTCCAACTGCATGTGAGGAGAAAACTTTCACCGTGAGGACAAGCAGCAGTGGAACAGGTTGCCCAGGGAGGCTGGCACTCTATATCCTTGGAGCTTTTCCCAACCTGAGTGGGAAAAGACCTGAGCAGCTTGGTTTGAATCCAGCATTGATCCTGCTTTGAGCAGGAGGTTGAACTAGAGACTCTCTTCTGACCCAAGTGATTCTCTAATACTGACTCACAGTGTTCCGCAAAGCACTTAGATGCGTGTGTGTTTGAACTGTATTTTTACACTTAAAAGATTAAAGTATGATATGATGATCTGTAGGATGGCCAAGTATTCTCAGCTCTTGATAGCTGACAAAACATAGCTGTTGGATATGTCTGCTTTAACTCTTTTGTCAAGGACAGTTAATTGCTTGTGGCACAAGAAGGCTGTGATTTTCCATGTGTTCAGTCTGTTGAAAGTGTAACATTTTAGATAGTGCTAAAGGTCATTTCTGTTCTGTAGAAGAGCACGGAATTGACCCACTGTGCCAGACCCACTGTGCCAGTGTCTGTGGCAGGTAATTCAAACTTCAAATATTTGTGTATAACGAGCAATCTTGCGTTTGTTCAGAGGATGGAGAAGCTAGAGAAAGAGATGAAATCAGACATGACCGGCGCAAAGAGAGACAGCATGACAGAAATCTTTCCAGGGCAGCCCCTGACAAAAGGTGAGTAACAGAAGAAAGCTGCTTTATTCCTGTACTGGCTCTGGCTTCTCCACTGGGGAAACCATTGCACTGGCTGTCCTTTTGCTTGGTGTGAGTGCCTGAATTTTCCCTTGTGGAGTTACTGGTACGAAGGGCTGTTTGGCCCCTGTATGAAATGCATCACTGTGTTAGTGTGCTGCAGTACTTGCTTTTAAATTTAGAGTTTTCCAGATGTGGGGAGGGAGAGGTGTTTTTTTTCCTTTAGCAGAACTTCAGTATATTCAGATTTAATTAACCTTGACAGCAAAGGTTGAAACCTTGATCTATAACTTCAGTGAGACCAGGGCCTCATTAGCGGTTTTGTTTCTGGGAGCTCTTCACTTGAAGTGAGCTTGGATTTATGAGTGTAGGCTGAACTATCTTGTTTGTCTAGGCCAGTGAGATTTCTAAGCACAAATGGTTTCTGGAGGCTTACAATCTCCAGTATCTTACAGTGAAATTGCTCAGCCTTCCCAGAACATAATTACACTGGTTCTTGCAAAAAATAAATATGACATTTTAGACCAAGTCAGCTTGATGGAAATTGCAGATAGTGGAAAGCAAATTCAAATGTCATGCCCAGCTGAACATAACTTCCTTGAATGTTTCCTTTGCCAGGAGACAGATTTTAAATGTTACCTAGTGAGGAAGGGCAACAGTCAAAATGGCTCCTGAGGCAAACTGTTAGCATGTACCACAGGATCAGGCTACAGTTGAGTGTGTCAACAAACACACTTTACTGACCTAATAAAACCTAAAATTTTTAATTCAGGTCAAAGCTGCAGAGAAATGAGAACAGAGATATCAGTGAAGTTATTGCCCTTGGGATACCCAACCCCAGGCCATCCAATGAAATCCAATACGACCAGAGGCTATTCAACCAGAGCAAGGTAAAACCACCTTTTCACAGCTGTGTGGCTTCATGTGAGAGCACACTCACCCTTCCTTAGTGAGTGTGGCTAGAAAACTGAAGAGACCCTGTTCTCATGGTTGGTGTGGATATGCTCTGAAAGAAGTCCGTATATAACTGGTTAGGAAACTTGCTCTCCTGTATCCATGGCTTGATGCAACAGAAATGGAGTATTCTGAATGTATGACTGGATTAAAGTTTTTGTTGTGATTTTTCTCACTGGGGACTGGGGAGAAAGGAAGTGTGTTGCCTTCAAGCTGCAGTGACCTCATTTTCTTCTTTTGTACAAATGTACTGACTGAGGGAAATCTGCTCTTGGAAAGAAGCAAGTAAATGCGTTCTGTTCCCATTAATACTTATGTTAAAAATCCTTCTGAAGATATAAATAGTTAACAGCATTTATTTTCCCTGAACCTTGTACTATTCAGGGATGAAAAAGCAGATTAGGCTTCAGAAAGTCCTTGAATAGACCTGCAGTTTGTCAGTCATTCTCTTTCATGTCTCCAGTGAAAGACTTGCAGGCAGAAAGGAAAGCTGATGAATCAAAAGTGAACAGGCAGGCACTTCTGCTTTCACAGTTCACACAAGCCTCTCTGTGATTTGGATCAATCAGCTTAAGTCATGTTCTCCAGAAATTCTGACTACTACACATCTCTGTATGGTTGCACTTGGCTCTTATGGACAGCTGTACTTGCAGGGCAGACTTAAATGATCCATTAATCTGAAATATGAATGGCCTGTAACCCTTCCTGTTGCTTTCTGCTAGAGTGGAAGTGGCCCTGACTGAGGCTTGGAATGATTGTATCATGTCCTTTGGACTTAATCCCAGACCCAAAAACACTTATACCCTGATGAAGTGCTTAAACTCATTTGAAATGGATGGTAAATCACACAATACCATCTTTGTGTATCTGTGAGATACCACCAGTGTATCTTCATGTTAAAGTAGCTAAGTTTTTCAGACCCATTTGTGTCATACTGCTGGTTTTTCTTCACAGGGTATGGACAGTGGCTTTGCTGGGGGAGAGGATGAAATTTATAATGTTTATGACCAGCCTTGGAGAAGTGGCAAGGATATGGCCCAAAACATCTACAGGCCCAGTAAAAATGTGGATAAGGACATATATGGTGATGATCTAGAGGCTCGAATAAAAACCAACAGGTAAGAAAATAAAGTTAAGAAATACTCTTGATTAGTACTCTGAAGTCAGTCAACTGAGTTTCACCATTTCTCCTGCAGGTTTGTTCCTGACAAGGAGTTTTCTAACTCTGATCGTAATGCCAGAGGAAGGGGCAGAGATGGACCAGTTCAATTTGAGGAGGATCCCTTTGGTTTGGACAAGTTTTTAGAAGAAGCTAAGCAACATGGTGGATCTAAACGGCCATCAGATAGCAGCCGCCCTAAAGAACATGAGCATGAGAGTAAAAAGAGGAGGAAGGACTGAATGCCTTTGTTCCCTGAGAGGTAGAGAAATGGACGACATACAAACTTGGACTTCACCCAAAAGGCATTTTTAATCAGAGGTTTATAGGGGAATGGTGTTGCAACCCCCCAGTTCACAACCCTTGTTGTGTGGATGTATATACACAAGCTAATTCTTCTCTACATAGGACAGCTACCCCTTGGGAATGGTGGCATGGAGACCACTTTGAAACATTTCACAGGGGAATTACGCTTTAGGAAGTGTTCTGACTTTGCCAATTCCCTGTTGCCCAGCATCTCAGGGTAAGAATGTAGCCCCTTCCTACAGCTTTAGTTTTTTATCAGTAGCTAAAGCTTTTACTTTATCTGTATATAATTACTGTCTTATGCTGTAATGGATGGTAGGCAGTTTATGATTTAGTGTTTCTGTAGCGTGGCAATGCACAATTTATTTGAACAAGGAGGGGAAACAGCTGGATTCTGTTTTAAAACAAAGATTCACAGTTTCTTGCTAATCTTTATTTTAGTTTCTTTGCATCTAGTGAAATAAAGCCTCCTTCCACCACTCAGTCACTCTTGACTCTTTCTTTGTGTCTTCTACGGGACTGCGGTCTGAGAGTAAGCTGAAAAACAATAGCAAGTATGCGAATTAGCCTGGCAAGGTGGTTTAGTATTTTTCATTTCTAATCTTCTAAAACATTCATATGGAAAGCAGAAGATGGGTTTATAACAGGTTCAGTTTCATGAGCCAGAACCCCAAATGCTAAGCTCCTGACATGAAAGCTGAATGTAATTTGCACAGCAATTGCTAGTTGTATCAGCAAAAGTGTCTTAAAAGCTTGTGCTTTCAAGTGGAACAAATAGAAGGTAACCGTCTAAACCTAGCTTAGAACAAAGTGGAAGATGTGCTCGTTTATTTTCTTCTAGAGAAGCCTGTATTTTGAGACATGAAGAAGGCTAACTACTGCTTGCCTTCTGCTTTTTATTTTGCTAGAAAGAAGCCTCTTAGCTGTTGTGCCTCTTGTGAGAGTATACACCTCAATGTCTAGGTAGTTAAGTGAATGTAGCATCTTACAGCTTCAAGAATAAAACCCAGCAAAGTAATTTCCAATAAACTGACATTAGATACTCATCTAACCTATTCCTAATGTTCATTGTGATAACCACATACAGATCGCATCCTCATTACTTTCAGCCCAACTTGAGCAGTCAGGCTAGTGCCAGGCTTGGTGCAGTTCAAGACTCAAGTCAGAAGCAGAAATTAGGGAGTGGTTTTCCATTTTTGCACCACAGCTGTAACTCTCAGGTCAGCTCTTGGTAACAGGTACTGAAGTAACTGCAACCAATGAAGACTCCTGCACGAGTATGAACCATGTCAAGTAAAATACTTTATCAGAATCAACACAGTGCATCACTCTTGCCAGTTCATTTTACTCTTACCCTCCCCTAGCATTGAAAGTCTCAAAAGGAGACGCTAGTTGTCAGAAGGCTATTTAAGAATTCTTATTAATTGTTCAAAGACATGAACTTTCCTTTCATCCTCACCTGTCAGCATCACTGCACACTGTGCGTTTGGAAAGCAGTGCGACAGCCATTGCTTTGCTGCAGTGAAGCTAGAGGAGTTGACTGGCTCTGCCAGTCAATGACAGACACCTTTGTATGGGTACTAGACCAAAGGCTTTTAACGGATGGTGTATGCTGTCTCTTAATGCCATACACTAATGCACTGAGATTGCCAAAGTGTCATGTTTTTTACTTTACTAACATATAAAGTGTTAGAGACAGCAAGTAAGAAAAGCTACCCTAAAGCTAATTTACATTTATCTTCAACACATGAAAGCAGGCACGTGACTTTTCCTGTACGAAATGAAAGCTGAAGAAAAATTAAAACCATGGAAGTTCAAAGCTTTATGTTGTCATCCTCCCCCTGCCTTCCACCATCCACACTGAATGTTGGAATCCACCTGCAGAAATCTGCCTACAAACACTAACTAGCTGTGTGGCAGATCCTGCACAGTTCTACTGCATTCATACTCCTTTAACTCAGCACAGCAGGAAGTCTTGATCTCTGGTATGGGATCTCTGATACCTAGATGAGCTCAAACTCTCAGTTAAGTTGAGAGGGGAGAATGAACAAAAGTGTTAATGGTTTGAAAAACACTAAAAGCACGCTAAGTGGCAAAATGCTTCATCACACTTGGAACAAACACAGTACTTTGATGCCACTGCTCCAACAAAAAAGTTAAGAGCTCAATTCACTACTTCATTACTTCATTCAAGGAATTAGTATGTTACCTTGGCACCTTCAAGGATGTGGCAGTCCTTCTGAAACACATTCTGAGCTTCTTTTGAGGTTGAGAATTTAATCCAGCAGTAACGTTTGTGGAAGCCTGTATTTCTGTCCTAGTTACCAGTTAAAAAAATAAACCCCCAATTACTACAGCAAACATTCATGCAGGCTGTTAACAACTTTCTACAATATTCAATGTAAGGATTCAGAAATTATCTCAGAAGTCAGCACACTTGCTGTTTCAGAAGCCTTTTTCGCATGATAAGACATTTATTGTCATTGACAGCATGCAGAGGCCTGGCAAGCAGAGGCTGTTCTGCATCCCTCTCTTGTCAGCTTTTGAGTCCAGCAATGATAAAAAGATTTAAGTAATAGCTGAAGACTTGAATAATGCATAGCCGGTTGTTTCAAACTGCAGTTGTTATCTACTGTTAAGCCAGTCACAACAGAACTGACATTTAAATGGCTGCATGATTTTAAAATAAGCCTGCCACAGTACTTGAAAAGCATTCAGCAAGACAAAGCAGCTTCTTAAGATCCCAAGAAAGAAGGCTGCAATCCGAGATGATGAGTGCTAACTGCACTGAAAAGAATAAAGTTATTTTTAAGAATCACTTGCCAGTTGTAAAAGACAGTTGTCAATAACAAAGAGATGCTCCAGAAAGTCCAGGTCTACCAAATGCCTTTTATCCCAACTCTGATCCCCATCAGAGATCACACCAGCTCTGCCACTCTGATCATCAGGCACTTACAAACATTGGTGCAGTTTCCACCCTGTAGTCACACTGCCCAATTGCAGTATCCCAGGGATGTCTTAATCAGGGTCTCTTACACTGGCAGCAGATTTCTGTATCTCTGGTAGTTTTAACACTCCTAAAGTAACTGCTGAATCAAAACATGCATGCATCAGTTCAGTCTGAATCAGCAGTGGAGGCAGGTTTACAGTAAGCTGCCACCCTTAATGAAGGGACAGATCTGTCCTGGGCCTGAGGAAGTGTGTAGCAGGCAGACACCTCAGCTTCCAGTGTTCATAAACAGCCGGACTGTTCCAAACTATCTCCATTTTCAAACTGTCCTCAACTGATGGTGAACAAATCAGCTTAATTTAACTGACCACTGCTTCACATGGAGAACACAAGCAGGCAGGAGAAGCTCTGCTCCTTCAGTAATGACCTTCAATTTATCCATAACAGAGTGAGAAAGGAACACTTTTTTAACTGTTGATCTCCAATAAACAGCAGCAGGTACTATTATCCCTGACCTACATACTCAGAACAGCAGAGGCATGAACAGCTAACAGCTTGGAGGCATCCTGAAGAGGCTGCAGTTTTGTGTTAGCTCTGCGCTCTGATGGGGTATGAAGCCAGAGCAGGGAATGATTGTAGTTTCATATCCACACCTTTAGGATTTTCAGGCCAGTGAGACCAGGCACGTGAACACTTTGTCAGAAGAAAGGTAACAGTGATGGTAGAGAACTCAAGGCACTTTTAGGTTAATTATTCAGAAATGGCAACATTAAGATCTGGGGCACGTGCTTTCAAAAGCCTTTCCAAAGCCAGTGTAAATCACCAAGCTTCACTGAGGCCTACAAGCTGCCACGGGGAGAAGGACCTAAGGGCGGGCAGCACCCAAAATCTGACCACTGTACAGAAGAGGCTTCCAGGAAGCAGCTCCTAGGGAGCAGAGCCTTGCAGCGAGGCAGACCTGCTGGGGCCCGGCAAATACAAGCCGGCTGCTCTGCTCCGTTTAACCGAGCGACGCGAAGAGCGGCCTGGAAGGCGAACGGTACTCACAAACGGCAGCTGGCATCTCTGCACCGACCCGAACTGTGAGAAATACTCCTTAAGCTCCTCTGTGGGGGGAATGCACACCCGGTTACACGGGACAAGACCCTTCCACACAGCCACAACCACCCAGGCCCGGCCTCCACGGCCTAGCGCCGCACACGCGTTGGGGACCCCGCTTCCCGCGTCGCCCGTCCCGCGGCAGCCCCAGAGCCGGTGCGTGCGAGGTGGTGCGGACTCACTGCTCGACACTGTCCAGGGAACCTCAGCCACGAAGATGTCGAAGAGCCTCCTGGAGCGACGCCCCACTGCACGCACCGCGCTGGACACCGCCATCTTGGGAGCCGCGACTAGAACGGGGCGGCCGGCCTGGCCCCGCCCCGCCCCGGCCGTGCGCTGCACCGCCCACCGCGGCATGGCCAAAATGGCGGCGGCGGCCCTGACCCGGGAGGGTGGGGAGGATGCCTTCCGCCGGCTTTTCCGTTTCTACCGGCAGCGCGACGCGTCGGACTTGCGGGGTGTGGTGGACTTCTCCGTGCCGGGCGGCCAGGTAACGCCGGGTTCCTCCTGCTCTCGCCCCGCGGTGAGGGACCGGGTGGTGCTGTGCGCTGCACTGCGAGCTGCTCCTGTCCTGCTCTCCGTGCGGTGTCGCGGTGTTTCAGCGCCGTGCTGCTGCAGCCTGCTTTTTCATTTGCTGTTGCTTCTCGCGCTCGACGCGAAGTCTGTAATGCCATCTCGTTATGGTGCCCGCTAGCGCTGATCTTATGGGTCGCCATAACGTTTAAACGTTGGTTGCGTGGTTAAAGATGAGCCGCTGAGGAAGGATGAGAAGCTCTGAGGGCTCCTCTGCCCGTGGATCCAGGGCCCCCCTGGGTTAGCTGCCCATGGGGTGCAGACCCCTGTCCAGGGTCACAAGCTGCTGTCCCAGCTGCCCCTGGCCAGCACACTGTCTCCTCACAGATTTACTGCTTTTGCTTATGTTTGCTAATTCCCATAATGTTTAATTAGCTCTCTATGCAGCAGTAAGGGGTTTTCGAAGCATGTAGTAGGATCACATGGTACTTAAGGGAAGCAAAGGAACATATGGGCAGAAAAAAGCAAGTCTCGCTGTTGGAGCTGACACTATTTCCTGGGCCTGAGTACCCTTGTCTTGGCCGGAGAATACCTGGGTGAGCCGAAGAGGGAGCCGAGATCAGCACAGTGCACACCCAGGGTTCTTGCTGTCTTCCCTTGGTAAAGTGTCTTCTCCTCTTACTCCTGTATAGCAAGAATTCAGCTCGGCCCTCGGGGCACATCCAGCACTGCAGTGGATTAGGGCACACAGGCAGGAGTGCATCTCAAAGTAGTCGCTGTCATGGTTTGCTGTGTCCTCAGTGATAGACAAGTGGTCTTTTACACTCACTTTCTGTTTTATCACCTCACAAAAGGATAGCAGATGTCTGCTGAAGTGTTGTTAACCTGGGATTTTCTGTACATGAGCCTGTATGAAGAAAGGGAGTAGGAAATATAGTTAAAATGAAATCTTCCCTAATTTTTCATAGTTCAAATGCTTAGCCTTTGCTTTTTACTGTTCTATTACAGTACATATTCTACTATCTTTTCAGAGTAAAATTTTGATATTGTAATGGGGCATAAAACTTGACCCGTATGAAATTGGTCAAGGTGTTAGCATTAAACAAGGGATGTGTTAACATTTCAGCCTGTCTTAAGCTTGCAGCAATCCTTTATCAAATAAAGGATTCCAGCATTACAGCCCTTCTGGGAAATCCAAAGTACTTGAAAGCATCACAAGCATCTGTTCCCTTTTCATACTGTTCTTTTTGTGCCTGTTACCTTCTAAGATAAGTTGATAGCTTGCTAGTGAAAGAATCTTTTATTCCTCTTTTCCCCAGGTTAAGAACATCTGGCTTTTCTCTTTTAAGAAGAGCTACAGGCCAGGCAGATTGGCCCAGATACTCTTGTTCCTTTTCTGTGAGAAAACTGTTTCAAGTGATTGAGCTCTTCAGTGAAGTGTGACATACCAGCTGCCCTCCTACCAGGCTGATTCAGCACATGTAGTTCTTCAGCATAGAATAGCTCCTGCTCTCCAAAAGTCCTCACAGCAGCTGATGTGTAAGCAGTTTGAGAAGGCAGAGAGGTGACAATTTCAGTTGAAGGAAGAGGCTTACTAGGGATGCACTGCAGGCAGGACTCCAAACTAAGCTCTTCAAGGCTGGCAGTCGCAAAGCTGCTTTTGGCAAAGAGATGAAAAATTTGTTGATAAAACAGCACGTTGCCAGAGGCTGCTGCCCAGCACTGGTCTAAAGTTTTCTTACAAATTCTGTGTAGGTAATTTACTCAGAAGATGTTAACCAGAGCTGTCAGCCTGCAGACTGATTTACACATTCAGCACTGCAGAGTCTCTGTGCAAAGGCCTTGCTTTCATATACACTTTAAATTATCATAAACAAAGTCTTGCCTGTGTCTGCCAGCTTACTCCCACTATGCCTGGCCAGTTCTTTCCTTACATGAGCTGTACTTCTGTGTAGCCACATGGAGAGCTGGACTGGGGAACTAAGCCAGAACAAAACTATCCCGCCACTCTCTGCCATGAACCATAAGATGATTCTCAGCCCTAAGGGAGGAAGGGAGTGGGAACACAGTGGATGAGTTTGGTTTTAACAGCAAGTGTTGGTTTATTGCATCTTAAATACATGTGTTATTGCTACCCAGGAGTGTATGTCAAGAAAATATATCTTGCTAAGCCTTGAGCTGTTGGCCCTGCTGTTGAAAACAGAAGTGGCAATGTGGTATTTAGGATTTACTAGATTTCTGCAGTCCTTCACATCAGACAACTTTGGCCACTTGATCACTGTATTACTGTTTGTTCTATAAATTACAGAATAGTCATCTACCCTATGGTATCACTAGCAACTTGTATTTGGAATGTTCTTTGAAGGTATGAAGTGTTACCAGGATATTGCTCTCTAATGGAGATTGATAATTACTAGAACGTTTTATAAAGATGTGGCTGTACTGTGGAAATGGACAAATAGTGCCATTTATTTCTCATTGGTATGAATTATTTAGGGTTTGTTTCGTTTGTTTTTTTTTTTTTAATGAATGGAAGACATCTCTCCTGATCCCTAGGTATTGTGAAAACTGTAGTACGGTTTGACTCTTGCATTAAGTACATACTAGCTCTATTAGTAGCATGCCCTGTTATGGGCACAGTTGCTTAGTTTTGTGGTACAGTTGGCATTTTCACAAGATTTACTGTGGAATATGATAGCACTCTTTCTTACAGGTGCTGGGTTTGGATGAGTTTTGTATTTCTTCCTTTTTACAACTAATCTGTTTTCTTTTGCCAGGTGGTTAGATCACAACTCAGTATTTCATCAGTCAGTGATCAAGATGTCTACCGAGCAGGATTACAGCCAGTTAGCCAGTGGAAAGCTTATGGCCTTAAAGGTTATCCAGGTACGTATTTCTTGATTTCAAGAAAAATTAAACACAACCTTGTTCCTTTGGTTTCAGGTGTCTTCCATCTTACCCCTCTGCCCTGCCTGAAAAAGCTACTTTGGTTTGCTAAAGTGTAACTTAATGTTATTTTAAGTGCCGGAAGACAAACAAGTCAACTGAAGAGTGGGATACAGCAATATATATGAAAGCGAGAACAGAAGGGCATTTTGTTTCACAGTCTCTGATTAACCAGGAAATCCCTCATGAGGATGGATTCCTGTTGCCCTTGACAGAGATGTTTGTATTTCTATAGCATCTATTTTTCCTCAACATAATATCATGAACATTAGATAAGAACCATTCTTCTGGTTCATCTGGACTGCAGTCAGTGTCTATGTGAGTTGCTGTGAAGCTGGCCTACCATTTCTGAAACTGTGGCAGCCACGCTAGTCATCTGACACGGTAATACACAGGGAATTTAATAAATTCAGGAGAAAGGCTTCCACCTCTTCTTGCCACTATAAATTTTTTGTTCCACTTACCTGTCACATTATAGCTGCCCTCATTTGACCTCACTTGTCATTTCACATCTGTCTAACTGTCTTTCCTAATAATTATATGGAGGGGGGGTAAATCACAAGTGTTCTACTTAAGTGCTTTTTTCTTCTGCTTTTGACAAAGAAAACATTTCACTAAAATGAAATGCAAATACATTAACAAATTCTCACTTGTGTTTAGAATAAAGTCTTGTGCAGACAGGAATGATATTTTATCCTTTTCCAGCTACCTTTATCCAGACATCCTAAAACACTATAAGATATTTAACCAGCTGCCCCAGTAGTCCGCTAAAATAAGTTAGAATTCCTTTAGCTTAACTCTGGCCAAATAGAAAGGAGCTCATTTGGTTTTGTTCCCACAGTGAGCAGTGAAATATAAAACTAAGGAAACTGGGTGAATTTCTGTTGCAGCGTCCTGAGTTCTGTGAGACGTGGGCGATGCTGTCTTTGGATTTTTGTAACTGACACAAGTTGGTTTGGTGAGAGGTTGTTCTTGTTGCTAGACATCCACATGTCTTACCCTTCCTCTGACTGAGGCTGGAGACTAGGTGTAAATTAATTCCTAGTGTGCCACAAGATTTTGCTGCAGTAAGAGAACTGCACTTGCTTCCTTGGCAGATTCTTGTGGTACACATATCCCCAAAGTAGTCATCTTTTGCCCATTCCACTTGGACCAACTCTTTCAAGCCCAAGAGATTTAATTGTGTTGCCTTCAAAGCTTGTCTGTGATGTTCTTTAGTCAGCTCAGAATGATTGCTACAGAAATATATCTCTTACTCTTCTCCCTCCCATGTGTGGTAAACCACTGATTTCTAGCTCTGTTTGCCTTCCCAGGAACTGTTAGTCTTGAATGTCAGTATAGAATTTTATACTAAAACTTCCCAGCTATTAGAAATTCATGGTTTTTTGCTTTTCTTAACATCAGAAGCCTAGCAATAAACCACTTTCTAGTTCTTGCTTTTGTAAATCTAGACTAATCTGGTTTCTTAGGAGTAAGCAAGGAAAGGTTTTGAGAGACAGGAGCATGTGCTGAGCTTCTGATACGAGTCATAAGATTTGGATTCTTGTTCTCAGCTCAGTGTGTAACTAGCCCTTGCAGGCTTCAGTTCCTTCAGTAATACCTGGAGATAATACATACGTAGTAGAGCATAATTTCATTAATGTAGTAAAGCGCTTTGAGAACCCCACATCAAAAGCTGCTGAAGAGAAGGGCAGTAATATTGTTCTGTTCTATGCAGAGGCCAACAGAAAGTATATTTAATGTTCTGGCGAAGAAACTTCTTGTAACCAGACCTATCAGAAGGCTGCCATAGTCTGATGGTGCAGGGAGTGGAGTGAAATGAATGACAGTGCATTATTAATACACTCATGGCTCTTTTTCTAACTAGTCAATTTTATCTTACGAGGTCAGTGAGATGTGCTGGCAGGAAGCTTCTTCTGTGCTTTTATTACCACTGTCAAAAGGCCACAAGGCAAGTTAGTATCCTGCTGAGACTCCTAGCCTTGCTGCTTCTTTTTTCATCTATTTTTCTCTCTGTTTAACTTGATATGACCAAGAAGTTCAAAATGTCACAGTAGGGCAAAACCTAAAAACCTCCTGTTCCTTTTTTATCTCCTATACCCTTATCTGACTTTATATGTGAATTTTTTGTTGGCAAGTCTTACTGAACTGAGAGTCTTTGAGAGAATGCCTTGATTCTCAGCATAATAAAGATTAATAGCATCTTTCCTTCAAGACGCTTATCAATGCTGTCGACACTGGCCTGGAAGGAAACTCCCCTTGGGTTCTGGGGAGAAAATTCCAGTGAAGAATCCTGTTAGTGCTCCTAGTGATGGCAGATCTCATGTCAAGGACTCTTGTCTGTTAAGATTCAGACCAAATTGATCCATTACATCTCTGCTAATCCTCTTATTTGGGCTGCTGCTTGAACCGTGCCGGAGGTGCCTGGCTAAATGAATGTGCAGACTATCTACATGTTTATTTTTGCTGTTAATTAACAATGACTGCAAAGTATTTGCAGCAGCAACAAGCAGTTTGGGACATAATTTGATTTTCATGCCCACTTGATGAGTATTACCATACCAAAATACAAAGATGGATACAATCAGGCTTACCTGGAAATAAGCATGAAGCAGAGGAGAGGACATTTTGCATTACTAGAGTCTTGCTGAGCTCCTGTACTGCTCTCTGCAGTTCATGACACTGAAGTAGCAATGAGAAGACCGTGTGAATTCAGAGGCAGCAATGAGGACAGTTTGAAGTCTAGAAAAACCAGGCCAGAATTATTTTGCAGGGTTCAGGAGAAGAATCTTGAATCATTGCTGAATCATTTCAAAATCAAATTTACTCCAAAACAATTTGCTTTGTGGTTCTTACTCCTTTATCTACTGTGATCAATGATCAATATGTCTGACACAGATTAAGTCCTTTATTGTAATTTTTTTGCTTGGACCATTGTTGGCTGCCCTCCCTGCCTTCTACCTTATGGTCACCATTTGTACTGAAAAAACAATAGATTTTAACTTACCTATTCAGACCTGTTAATTTCATGAGCTTACATGCAGAATCAGTAGTTATATGTCTAAGGTGTTTTTCAGTACCCTTGTCCTTGGCTCTAGTTTTAGAAGAAACAAGGAAAATGCCTAATTATACTCTCTCTCTCTACCTCATCCTTTTTTTTTTTTTTTTTTTTCCTTTGTGGTCAGGGTTTATTTTCATACTGAATCCTTTCCTTCCGGGATGCCAGCGTCACTGGGTGAAGCAGTGTCTCAAGCTATATCCTCAGAAACCCAATGTCTGCAATTTAGACCTTCACATGGCTCCTGAGAAGACCATTGATCTGTGGGGACAGAGCAAGGAGCAGCTAAGGTAAGTCCACAGTAACCTTTGGTGGTCAAAAATCATGCATCTGAAGGTTTTAAAGACCTTTTTAATTAGTCACCTGTAAAAAATACATCAGAGAGATGCTGTTCACAGTATACAGTCTTTTAGTTATCTGGGTATTTATCATTACCTTGCTTATTTCACTGTTCATTTTTCATAATGAGTTCTCTACAGATCTCATTTCCCTCAGTATCTTAGTAAAATTGACATGCTGAGATTTTTCTCTAAAAATATGTTTAACATCTACAAGACGAGTAATGGCAAAAGCAAGGTTTAGATTTTGAAATATTTGCACCTAGGAGAGAAGTTATGGCTGCACTTGTATTTTCCAAGCTCAGTCAGAATAGTTACAGAAATTCAGACACTTTCTTCTGTGTTCCATCAAGGATGAAAAATGGTTCCTTGAAAGTATTGTGCATTGTGCCCTACAGCTGAAAAAGTGAGGTACTGTTCCAGTTCAATAGGCTTTTCCCAGCAACACTTCCTGTGTGCACAGAGTATGATCAGAACAGAGGTTAATTTGCAGCTGAATCGAGTTCATTTGAAAACAGTGTTTGGAAAAGTCATGGCTGGCAGTTTTATTAAGTGCTTGCCTGAGTCTTCAGGTGAGCAAAGTGCTGTATTGTGCTTTTACCTGGAGAACAGCAGATCAAACTAGCCAGCTTGTCTAGTGTCTAGAGTTGAGAGCCATTCAGGGAGGGGAAAAATAGAGTGCTTAACTAAATAGTTGTCTACTTGCAAGTCTGGGAACAATTTTAATGCTTTTTAAAGCCATTAGAAAGATGCATAAATGTGTTATCTGCTCTTTTCAGGATACAGGAATAACAAGGTAGGGAGAGTCTACACAGTACCTAGAAATATATTCTATGCTCCCTTTAAAGAGTGGAGTTTGGGTATTTTCTTAAGTGCTGGTGACAGGTAAAAGCATAAAAGAGGCTAGAGCATCCCTACAAGGGATATGTGTAACCTATGGACAAGGAAAAAGCTGGGGGGGATTTTATAGATGCAGTTGTTTACCAGCTTCAGGCTAAAGCCTGAGCTGTTCAGTCTTGTTCTCTTTTCAAACATCATTATACCTGAATTTCTCCATGCTTTCTTGTAGGAGCACCTGCTGCTACAGTTGTAGGAACTTGCTGTTTCTAGATACATAACACTCAAGACTTTCCTCTCCTTAGCAATCATGTGTGAAATCACATGCAAAAATAAGGACCTACTGAGCATATTAAGGTTCCTGATGTGCAAACACTAGCACTGTAGTGAAAGTAATTGCAGTTGGCTGCTACCCTATGACAGAGGTGGAAACTGAAAAGATGACTCTCAATTATCAGTGAGCTATGAAAAATTGCAAATGGTAAAGAAACTGGCCTTCTACTGCTGTTCCTGGTTTAGCTTAGTATGGTATAGCTGAAGGGCAGAAACAACATGTATATGCAGGTAGAAATGCACATTAAATCCAGGTGCTTGGTTGAGACTTCACCATGGCAGAACAAGTATGAATCTCTTTTGTAAAAGAGGGCATGTCTTACTGAACTAATGAGGCTGTGAGAGCCAAGCATCGGGTGCAACTGATGATATTCTATTTTCTTTTCGTTCCTTACTGTAACACATGACTTAGCTGGAGAAAAGAAGCTGAAATTGCTGGAATAATTGGACTAGCAGATAGATGTGTAGCTTCCTTGTTTATTTGTTACTAGCATGTTTCTATCAGATTTACTATAGTTACACCTTTTATAACTTTATAAGGGTTTTTCCATAGGCCATAGTAAAAGCCCCACCCTGAGGTCTCTTCCTGCCTTCACCATCATTAAGTAAGACTGGTAAATTGCTGTGTGGCTTCAGACCTGTGAGTCGCTCTGCATTAGGGTTGACACTTGAGAAGAACAGGTTTTTGTCCTTCATAGCAGTCTGGTTAGGAAACACCTGCAATATAGACTTCTTGACATTACAAGAAGCATATGGTCATAGCTACAGCAGCCTTGCTTTTTACTGGACATCGTGTTGGCCAGTCCTCAGGACATCTTGTAAAAGTACCAAGTAGTAGAACTAATGGTCCTTTGCAACATCATGCAGCCTGATATACTTTACTGTCAGGCAAAGCATTCTCCTTTCTTGTCATTTTCCATTAAGTGCTGCAAATATTTTTCCTTTTGTTTGCAGCTGTTAGATCTTCACAGATTCTGTACTTTGACATTCAGGTGCTCAAATAGTACATGCTTAATTCTGACTTCTAAATCTGTACCAGTTCACTGTGCTGTCTCCATCTGATAATCAGTTATGCACCATGTTGAAAATACAGGCTTTCAAATGGGCAGCAGGTGCAAAAGTTGCATCAACTGAGTTTTCAGGGTCTTTGGAGGAAAAAAATAATGACACTGAAAAAGCTCAACATTGATTGTTTTAATAGGCTGTCACATGGATTTGTGACTCTTACTACTGTTTGCTGCACTACCAGAAAACCCCTCAGAAGTTAATGCATATTCTATTCATTTTGTCTTTGCAGAAAGAAGGGTACCAGTAAATGGGAGCCCAGAAGCTTATTGGAGAAGCTGCGCTGGGTGACCCTTGGTTACCATTATAACTGGGATACTAAGGTATTGAATCTGAATTCTTTATTTTTCTCTGCTGTAAGCACTCAGAATGGCAGACAGAGGAGGATATCATGGAATAAAATGAAATGATGTGATCCTACAAGACAGCCTTGAAGGAAGGCTATAACAAACCATGCTTGAAAGAACATTTCAATCTCTATTAGCTTCCTGTGAATGATATAACAGCAAAGTCCATTGCTACACTCTTTCCATTGTAAGGTAACTGGTAGCATAGACACAGCTCTAGACCTGTGACACTTATTTCAGGTTAAGTGAGCATTTTTACCCTACCAAAAGGGATGGTCACAAAAGCATTGTTAACTACTTCAGAGCAGCCCTATGGAGAAGGACTTGGGGGTTTTGGTTGATGAGAAACTTAACATGAGCCGGCAGTGTGCGCTCGCAGCCCAGAAAGCCAACTGTATCCTGGGCCGCATCAAAAGGAGCGTGACCAGCAGGCTGAAGGAGGTGATCCTGCCCCTCTGCCTTGCTCTCGTTCCAACAGTTCGATGTCGTTTTTATGTTGAGGACTCCAGAACTGTACACAATACTCCCAAGTGACGTCTCACAAGTCCAGGGGAGGGCCACGAGGATGATCAGGGGACTGGAGCACCTCCTGTATGAAGACAGGCTGAGAAAGTTGGGGCTGTTCAG
>WYDI02002825.1:25286-35520 GCA_009867235.2 Psittacus erithacus | reverse complement strand
CTGGTGGTGTTCAAGGCCAGGTTGGACAGAGCCTTGGGTGACATGGTTTAGTGTGAGGTGTCCCTGCCCATGGCAGGTGGGTCAGAACTAGATGATCTTAAGGTCCTTTCCAACCCTAACTGTTCTATGATTGTACTTAAGGTGAGAATGACCTTGAGTGCTTGAAGACAGCTGCTTCTGAGAAACTGCTTCTCTTCACAGGGGTGAGCGAGAGCAGGAAGAATCTGCTGCTGATGTGACTTTGAGCCAGTATAATACAGCCTCACCAAGTAACAGCTATTTTGGGGCCCTTGACCAAAATAAACTTCTTCATAAGACTGAGTTAGATGGAGGCTGAAAAAGGATGGTGGAGTGAATATGCAGTCTTATCAGTATATTGCAGATACTTAACCAAATCTGCTTGCAGCCTTCTATTTACCACGTCAGCCTATTATTGGGTGCCTTAATAAAAACTTAGTTGTTCTCTTCCAGTTGTCTCAGAGTCGTTCACAGGAGAGAGAAAAAGTAGGTTTGCAGTTGATTTGTTTCTTGTTCTTCAAAGCTCTGTTAATGAGATACAGTCATGTATTTCAGTTGGCAGCTTTAGGAAGTAACCAAGTAGATCCTCATGGTGTTGGTACAAACCTTATGTACTACTTACTGACTTCAAGTTTGCCATCAAGATATAATGATAACTCCACTATTAATTCTATCTCTAGCAGTCTTAGCATGGGCCCAGAATTACATGAAGAGGTAAACTTGCTATGGTTCTGCCTATGTTGTAGTTATGATGCCCTCTGTGACTATTAGCCAAACTTTTGACTTCTCATTCAGTGTCTGTTTTCAATTGTATGTACTGCTCTAATGTTCTGGATGTGGTTTGTGTTTACTTTTTTTTCCACTCTCCTTCCTCTAGAAGTACTCAGCAAATCACCACACTCCTTTCCCCTCAGACCTTGCATTCCTGTCAGAACAGGTGGCCGCAGCCTGTGGGTTCCGTGGTTTCCAAGCCCAAGCAGGGATCTTGAACTACTATCACTTTGACTCCTCCCTGGGAATTCATGTGGATGAGTCTGAACTAGACCATTCTCGTCCCCTTTTATCATTCAGGTGAGTCAAGGAAAGCGCTCAAATGTTGTGGAAGGATTGGTCTCCTTTTTTATATATTGTATATGGCTCTAGGAAGTCAGTATGATGTAGTTTGCTAACTGGATATATAATATTCACTGTATGAAGATCTGAATAGTAGGAAGCTGTAGCTCAAGGTCATAATTTTTTCTCTGAAGACTGCTTGAATAGCATGGATCTGGCACCTGTGGTGGAAGAGCTCTTTGTAGGGAGCACAGTTCTGTTCCAGTACGATGTCAATTTGGTACTAGCAGGCAACAATGAAATAACTTGGCAGAGCTTCAAACCTGGCAAGGCAACTGCTCACACTGTCTGCCTTGAACCAGGCCTCTCAGTCCATTTTCCATGTTCACATTGTAAAGTTGTTAAAGTTGTTATAGGAGATCCATCTGGTTTGCTTGTTTGGAATGGTTTTTTTTTTTTGTTTGGTTTTTTTTTTTGGTTTTGTACAAGCATTTAGCTGATAAATCTTTTCTTACTGTACATATAACTGTTCTCTGCCTGAATTGGTTTTGTCTTCTTTCTCTATCCTCAAACTGTCTCTAGTTTTGGGCAATCTTCGATATTTTTGCTTGGGGGCCTGAAGCGGGAGGAGGCCCCAACAGCAATGTTCATGCACAGTGGAGATATCATGGTGATGTCTGGTTTCAGTCGCCTCCTGTACCATGCTGTGCCACGGGTCCTCCCCAACCCTGAAGGGACAGCTTTGCCTTCATGCCTGGACCAAGGACTTTCTTCAGACCTTCCTGTTGACTCAGTCATTGAGCACAGCTCTGATGAGGACTGGCAGGTGTGTGCCAAGTACTTGCAGTCTTCCCGCATTAATATGACTATTCGGCAGGTGTTGGCTGAGGGTCAGAAATTCCCAGAGGAATCTGGGACAACGGGAAAGGGCCAGGCACCCTCTGAAGACAGTCACCATCAGGAGAACAGCAGAACCAAGAGACATAAACCAAACACAAACAGTTGAGACCAGGAGGTCATGCTGACATGGACTGGACAGGCAATCTTCATATGGAATTGGGAACTAATGTATTCATATTAGGAGTCACTTGTCAGTATTGGGATTAATAAACTTCTGCAGACTAAATCAAGTTATTTGTGCTGTAAGAAATAGGTTAAAGGAGAAAACGAATTTAAAAGAAGGATGAGTTCAGGACCAAGACCCAGGAGATCAGCTCTTCTGTTGTTTTGTTGCAGACGGTTATTGTACTCGGTTCCATTTAAGATACCTGTATGTCAAAGAATTTTAAACTTGGCACAGTGATGCTTATAAAGTATTTTTAAATCACTGGGCAGAAAGTGCTGGCAAAAGAGACATAATTGCGAAGGATTAAAGAATCCTACTGGGCTTGTGCTGCTCAGCTGAAGCGCAGTAGCAGGTATGAGTGAGAATAGGCTGCTATGGGTGCGAGACCTACCTGCAGCATTTCCAAGAGGGCTAACCTCTACCACAAAAATTGGTTCGGTGATTGCAAACTAGCAGCTCCCTCAAGCAGCACCTACTATAAGCTTGCTATAGTCCTGTGCTCTCCTCTTGCCTGCTTGTACCTCCTCAGCTGTGTCAGAAACTGCTCTTACGAGTACAATGACTTTTTTTGTATACCTCAGATTTTAGAGAGAAACAACTGGGGGCAATGTCTACTTAGAATGGCTAGTAGCTCCTAGATGGGAGTATGTGACTGAGCCCTATATCCCCATTCTTTAAAAACTGTCCTCTCTTAAGTACCTGCAGATTATGGTCCTCCAGTCCCAAGCTAGCATCATTGAGGAACAGAATGACTTGCATTAGAAGAAATGAAGTTGAAAAGTACCTAAAAAATTAATGTGACTATCTCTGTCACCCAAAGATAAATATATAGAAACAAAGAAAAGCATCAGCTTTTGTGCCAGTTCTCTTTAAGGCTCAGACCTTCCTATCTGCTTTTTAATGTGATTTTAGTTGTTGGAGTGGAATGCACTATCCTTGGGGTACTTTGTTGCACTTTCCCAATGAATAAACTTGCTCAGTTTTTAAATTAAAGATCTCTATCAGTTTGGGAATGGCTTTTTTCTTCTTTTATTTCTCTCCCTGTTAGTTATTCAGTGTATTTTTAATGCTGCCACATACTTTGTGCTGTTCCCTCCAGGCTTCTTTTGGATACAGCCTCTGCCATCTGCCAGCTCTCATAGAGGAGCCCTGTGTGTGTTTGCAGGGCTACCTCGCTTAAGGGCAGTTCAGGGTTTGTTGGGCAGGTTCAGAGAGGTGTTGCCTGCAATATCCAAGTCCTATTCAGTATTGATGTGACAGCTTTTCCTCTTGGGGAAAGTGTTTGGTCTGCTTATTTCATAGCAAGTGAATGTGTATATGTGCAATTAATTCCTTATGCAACACTGCAAAGAGCTCCAGTAATTTAATGTCTTAAGGTAATCAGATATAAGTTTTAATGGCTTTTTCTATGCCAGAAATGTGTCCTTTCTGTATTCTAGGCCTGGTATATTTACAGCTGAGCCCTGGGAGAGTGAATACTGTTATGCAGAGAGGTTGCAACATGACCAGAAAGGAAAGTTGACTAAGTCTCAGAAAACAGCAAAGCTCCTTTAGTGGCACCTGAAGGTGGAGAATGGAAGAGGAATGTCTGTTTTCCTGACTGAGAAGGCAGGCTGGCTGCTCCTCCCTCTTGAGAAGGAAGCAAAATCTTCCAGTTCATAGAAGACAGTCATGGAACTGGATAGTCGTGAACTGGAGCTGCTTTCTTCATGTCACAGGCTGAGGCTTAAGTCCATGGTTCTCATTTCTTTTATCTTTGGTTCCTTGCAAATATATAATAGATAAGCAATCATTTATTCCAGGATTTAATTGTTCCTGTGATTGTATCACAGGAATGTTTATCCTCTGCAGTTTGAAATTGTAGTAAATGCGGCAAACATTTAGTAATTGGTCATGGGAAGTAACCAGACCATTGAAGCCTTATGTTTAGATGTGTCTTGAGTTGAGAATTTGCAGACTTGCAGTCAAGATTATTTAATGCTGTTGTGAGTGAGAGACAGTCCTGATCTAATTCTGTATGAGATGCCCAGAAAATGAAAAGTCCATTACCTGGAAATGGGCAAATGGGAAATGATCCAGAAATAAAAAAGTCATCATCTGTGTACAAAGAGAAACAACCCTGCAGAAGGGAGGATTTCCTGAGCTGCCAGCCAAGCAGGAGCATTGGTTTTGTGACCACAGAAGAGCAGAGAAAAAATGAGCAAACCACAGAACTTCTTTGGGCCCTGTGTACTAGGCTTCCAGAACCCAATTTTGAAAAGGCAGCAACAGCCCTGGGAAGAAGGCAGGGAATAAAACTGCATCCAGTAATACACTGCTTATTTTCCTTCTATGACAGAAGGACTGGGAACCATAAACCTACTCTAAACAGCTCTCAGGCTGTGACATTGCACCTCATTTGTTTAGGTTTGTGATGACACTGCAGGGTTTTTCATAGCACTCATCAGACTTTTGTCTCTAGGTACCAGAAATGCTTGTCTTCATAAGACAGTCTCTGTGGCTTTTAATTTCTCTAAAGGATGAGAAAGGAAAGAAGTCATCTACACCAATTTTGCAAGAAAATTAATGTAATGAGTTGATTACAGGAAGATAATCGTATATTTAATTCCAGGCCACCTGGAAATAAAGCATCTTGTTTACCGCATGTACTCTTCATTATGTGATCCATAGCTAAAGCTAACTCTCCAACAGAGTTTAAACAAGTACTGATTTTTTTTATAGTCAAGGTAAGGAAAATAAAATCTCCAATTAAATCAATGCACAGTGGGATGAGTGTTGGAATCAGAAGAGGAAACTGCCTGTACAAACTTAAAATTTTCAGTCCCCTTGACAGTACTGTGCTGGAGAAATTCATAGTTACAAGCCAGCCTGCTGGCTAGTGCCAAAGCCAGACATATACTCCATGCCATCTTCATGCCAGCCAGGCAGTAACTTCTGGGCAAAGCGGTCCCTAGAACTGTGCCTGTTGCTAGAATGATTCTTATCATGGGTATTTTTCCTTTTTTAAGAACTTGTTGACATTTCTTCCTCACATCAGATATTTCTACAGATCGTAGCAAGGTATACATAAGCTCCTCTATGCTACATGCTCTGCTGAGCTAGTAGGTAGGGAATACTCAGATAGCAGCGCAGCATCTCACTGCCATGGCTACAGGTCCAGGTTGAATCCAGCTTGCATCTTAAGAAGTGCAGACAAGAGCCTGGATCTGTCTTCATCTGTTCATGCAAGTCATTCTCTCCATCACACCTGAAGCAGGGTAGATTTAACAGGGAAAAGAGACTTGTTGGCAACAAGACACTCTTCCACTTAACTGGGACGCAATATTGAGCTATAATCCAGTGTGCTCTAAGCATATTTTAGTTCTTAGGAAATCATAAAACTTGCCTGGGTCTGAACACATTACCTGAAAAAGTAAAGGGAAGCACATGGATGCAGACATTAATGATCCAGAAAAATAAGTTGCTGGAGGCCTCAGAAGACCCATATATAAAAGGCCTGGGGTTTTTTGGATAATCTCTATGCAAGAAGAGACTTTGAAAGAAAACCAGTGGCAGCCATCCACAGCTTGTTGATGCCTCTATAAATCCTAATCACCAAAGCTGTTTGAAAACAACCTGTGGCACAACATTATAGATCTGATAAAAGAGGCACAAGATGTGGCTAACGCAAGCTTCGCACAGTACAAAATAAGTTCTGCTATTTATACTTAACAAATTATAATCTCAAATACCTTAATAAAACTTTTTTTCTATGCAAAGAAGTGAACTCTATGTTCACATATGCTCTGGTAAAGTTGAGATGAGATAAAAGCTGCCACTGTGCAAGTTACAGTTTAACTCATACAAGCTGTTTCCTTGCATCATCTGATATCTGTAGTTGAAGGACCACAAAAGGTGTCTGAAGGGATCTCTGGAGGTGTCTCGTCCATCCTCTCCCTAGGATTAGTGTTGTTGCCAATGGGCTACCCACATGAGGCTTAGATGTAAGAGTAGATGTAGAGTCTCAATCCTGAAACATTTTTTCATGACTGAGACACTACTATTTCTTTCAGTAGCCTGTTCTAGTGCTGCCCTACTTGCCTTAAAACAACATTTTGCCTTGCGTCCAGCCCAAGTTCCCCAAAATATGACTTTAACCATTCCCTCTGCCTTTTTCTTACCATCTGTTACTACCAAGTGTTTGGTTCCACTGTCTTTATAACTTCCTTTCAGATAATTGAAGTCTACAGTTAGACCCACTCCCCCTTAGTCTCCTCTGTGCCACATGGAAGGACCCCAGGACCCACAACATTTCCCCATAGATCATGTGCCCTGGACCCCTGACTTTCCTTGCTAGCCCTTTTCAGCACCTCTTCTTATTTCAGGTGGCACACCACTCTCTCTGCTAGTTCTTTTACAAACAGGATGCCAACAACAAGTGGACTAGTGGATCCTAGTTCCTAAACATGCTAGATCCACTTAAATCCACTGGATCCTAGGCTGTGGGTTGTTTTGGTTTTTTTTTACAGTGTTTCCTAAATAAAATAATTTTTCCTTCCCTCTACATCACAATAAAACAAAAGCAGTAGTTTTGTAAGGTGCAGAATGAAACGTTCCATGGTTCCCTACAGATTTATGTGCCTGAAAAGTTGTGAGCTCTCACTGAAGCTTTTCTTCCAGCTGAGCATTTATAAGTGCTTTTACCCACATGATCTCTCTGGTGTTTACTACATGCACAGTTTACCCTCTTCCAAAATCAGGTTATTTACAGGGTCCCCTTCCTCTAACTGGCTACCTTCTGAATCTGCAGGAACTTAAGTAGCTGTGAAATTTATGCCATTTCCCAAATATAACTGAAATATACCAACAGGTTTCAAAGTTACTGGACAGGAATACGAGAACAGTTTAACACATTCACAAATCATGAGAATATAAGCCTTACCCTTGGGAAGCCAGGCTCAAAAGCCTACTTTTTATGTTCTTGATGCAGACTTGTCTGGACTTTTGTAGCACATGCTGCTCTAACGGGTTTTGTTCTTGGCGTTCCAGTCAAGAGAGGAACAATCTGGGATATGAGAGTAATTCTAACCCAGTGAGGATCATCCCCATCCAGTTCCTGCTATTTTAAGTGTCTGACCCCTTTTAGGAGCAGCTGACTATGCACAGAGACTCTGAACAGGTTAATCAGCTAAATGCTTATCTCTCCGGAATGGTAAATAAGTGTCTGGAGTACAGCAGGGAGCCAGATCCAACTTTTATTCGTAGCTAGGGCTTGTATTTAGATAGGCATCACAGAAGATATCTACCATTTCTATCACACTGAGGGACAAGGAGGGGGGGAACAAAGTCTGGAAAACCCCGCAGTAGCTTTTCCTCTGTTCTGCAGAGGAAAAGCTTATTCCTCTAGGCAGTAAAGGTTTTAACTGTTTTAACTTTTGGAGGTACTTCCCATCTCAATTTTTCCGAGTCAGTAGGGACTTTCTGTCTCTGACATTTCCCCATGTGTAGTGAACTCTCCCCTGAGCTTCCCTGTGTAGCCTTTCCCTTTTTGTGTCTGTATTCACACATCTTAACACCGAGGTTGTGCCCTCCCTTATCATCACTCAATGCTTATTTCCTCATTTGAAGTGTGCAGCGCTGCTGGCTGGGCTGAAGGAGATCCCTTGCCATCCAGCTTTTCTCACCTGTTTCACGATCTCAAAGCTCTTCCAAAAGGTAGGTCAGGGCCATTTCCCCCTTAAGGCCAGAAGCAAGGCCAATTTATACCAAACTGTGGGGAAACCAAAATAGAAGTAAGGTAAGGTGGCACTCACCCTTACGTGTGGATTTGGCACTTATGGTTTCGTGGTGGACTTGGCTGTGTTAGGTTTATGGTTGGACTCCGTAATCTCATAGGTCTTTTCCAACCTAAATGATTTCCTGATTCTATGAGGTACAGCAAAACATTCTCCAAATATTCTTGTTGAAACGATGTACAGAGAGTAAAATGAAGTCAGCCTAGAAGACATACTGCCTCTTTCTTCTCTGATGTTGGGAAGTCAGTACTTTATCTTTGCTTTTAGCTTCCTTCTAGGTGAATTTAAAAATCATTCTGTATTTACTGAGGCAGGCCAGATAAATCAATAAAGGCCTTGGCTTTCTAGAGGTGCTCATATCACCAATCATTTCTTCTCTGTTCTGCACTAAGGGCTTAGATAAGAAGGGCTTGGTTTTGTTTTCTTTTCCCTTAATGGATAGGTTTCTTAATTAGGATGGGGGAAAAATTACTGCAATTTTGCTGCGGCAAATTAAAACCAAAATGAGGTAGCAAAGAGCAGGGTCTGGAGGGGAGAGGGGCAATCAGTGACAGCTATTGATTTTGAAATGATGGAGGAGCCAAAGGACAGCACGTAACCTGGAAAGAAGACTCATCTTTCAAAGCACTGTTCATGCTTAAAACCGATCAGTCCAGGCAGAGGTGTCAGTTGTTGCTGAAGCTCTGGCATTAGCTTTGTTTGCAGACAGAATTCAAATTTTGGAAAGACTCACAGGTTCTTAAAGGATGGATGGCTCCTTAGACAGATCTTCAGATTGTGGAGCTAGGAGTCATGGGATAGAGCTGAACACAGGAAACCTGAGTGGAACATCGAGAAATTCTTAGCAGGCAGTGGTAACAAAAAAAAACGTTTGGAAATAGTTTCTTCCAAGGACAAAAAAAAACGTTCCTGCTGACAGGCAAGGCAGGCAGAGGAAAGGCAGCAAACACACACCAAATATGGGACAAGCACTAAGATGTAACACCATTCTCACTCCCATTTGTTGCACAGCAGGTTCCATCTTTTCTAGAACAGAGAGAATTAATCTGGCATCATCTTGCCTTGTCCAAGTGGCTGAAGTAGAGCTATCTGCCACTCTAGTCAGCACACCTGTATATACACAGACCTTTTCGCCCTTGGCTTTTCAGACAGCATTCCTCTAAGATTAAAGTCAGATGCTAGTCTGACCTTTTGTGAAATATAGCCAGCACCTGGAAAGACTGTCAGAGAACAGCACCAATCTTGTAATGACTGTTTGTCAGCTTATTTTCATTGCTGTGATGAAACCTAACTTTGCAATTTGCTGATTGTCAGATGCCTGGGGGCAGGGGGGAAAGATTTTAGCTGTACTACTGCAAATAATCTGAAGGCATTCTAAACCTAGCCAAATGCTACATGCAAATAAGCCCCTTTTCAGCCCAGACAGCTGAAAACATGCCATAGATCCTTTTAAAGCAAGGGGTTTGTTCCACCATGTAAGAGACCTTTCTTCTGTTCTTCACACTGACATTGTTCTATCATCACAATGCTGATGACAAAATGACATCTCTTTTGCTCTGTAGGACTGGCAGTTTGTAGGAGGCAGCATTGTCCTTGTTCACAATCCCTTTTTCACCCTCACTCTTTCTCTTGCCTCCAAGCAATGCTAGAACAAGTGCTAGAACAAAAAGCTCTTTTCCTTGCCACCACCTCTGTCTTCGTAGCTCAGATGCTGCCATGTTGCCTGTTCCCTGCCTGAATCCCAGCTGGGGGCAACACGTAATTAGCTGGCAGAGAAAACTCCTAACACCCTACCCTCACTGGACAACAGCAGGAGCTCCCCTGTCCAACAACTGTTTCTGTGACTGCTCCTGCCATTGAGAGCTGCTGCTGGATGTCAAACATGAGCAGAGGGATATAATCTCCTCCAAGCCCTTCCTGGCTCAATGCTGTGATTGTACTCCAAGAGAGATCCGAGTCTGGCAACTCTTTTGATGCTTCAGCACTTACCTCGGCTGAAAATGGAACCAGTTTGCAGACATCTCCTGGCTTGCACAGGGGTGTTAGGCAACAAGGCAAGTCTGTATAATGTTATTACTATCCTTGTCTAATCCACTAGCACTTCTTCCCTTCCTGTAGGACAAAATGATAAAGGATAAATTAAAGAAAAGAAGGATCCCTGGTGAATGTCCTGGGTTCAGCAGTAGCCATCATTTTTTCTCCTTCTTAATAGCTGGTGCAGCGCTGTGTTTCTAACTTTCAGTCTAGGAACAGTGCTGATAATACCAATGTTTGTAGCTACTGCTTAGAATGTTTACATTAATCAAGGACTTTCTGAGCCTCA
>WYDI02002825.1:0-25186 GCA_009867235.2 Psittacus erithacus | reverse complement strand
AGTTGTATTCTTTCGATTCTCTTCCCCATCCCTCCGGGAGCCGAGGGAGGAGGTGGGGGGGCAGTGAGTGAGCTGTGGGGCAGGCCTAAACCACGACAGTGAACAAGCATAAAGAAGTGAAGATAAAGAATACTGTTTCTGATGCCTGTGGCCTTCTCACTCCTGCCCATAACTGCAAGCATCGCTGCACACTGTTCGGGAACAGCAGAGGCTGCTCAGTGCTAAAGGCTGCAACCCCTGGCTCCATGGATGTTTAATACTTCCTTTTCTTGGAATTCACACAAGAAATACTGGTTTTACAGGTGACATGGAGCCTTCTGAGAAACCATGGGTACCATACGGGGAGTTAAGTATGCAGGTACTCAGGGTTTCATTCACTGAATAACATTTTCTGCACAGAAAAGTGGGAGAGAAACATTAGTCACATACTTGCTTAACCGAGATCTAATAGCCAAGGTCAGTGCTCAGCCAAGAATATATAGTAGAAGTCTCCCATGATGTATTTTTGTGACGAGAAGTTCATAGCACACAGACTGATCTATTATTGGGTTTCACTATGAAAAAATTAACTACCATGACTGTGCAAATTAGCAAATCTCTGTTGTTTGGAGATTGCTTCACCTCTACTGAAGTGCCCTTTTTTTTTTTTGTTCTTTTGCCAGCCCTCTGCAAGATGACAATACCTGTTTGTCAGTGTCTAGCATGCTTTTCTGTGCTTTAAACAAAAACCATTAAAGTGAAAAATGAGTACTCAAGGGAAGATGCTGCAATGGCCAGTTTGGTGGGAAAAAGCACCGGACCTTTGCCTTGAGCTGTGTTCTGCATGTCTGTAGTTACAGTAGAGCAGAAATGACATGATGACCTACCTGCTGGTCTGCAGCACCTCTTTGGTCTCCTCTGGCACTTCAACCTATAGGACCAGAGTGACCATCTACTTGGTTTGTTCTTTCCAGCTTTTGCATTTGGGTTTGCACAGGATTCATCGGTGTTCCTCCTGAAGCCAAGCATTTCCAAATATTTAAGGCCATGAAGCCTTTTCTCCTCCAAGTTTTCCCCACAGACTACAAAGCAATCATCTCTCTAAACTTTTAACTGAGAACACAGGAGAGCTATGATTTATATGGCCTCAGAGGCCACTAAGCACTAAACCTAGAGAGCTCATGAAAGAAATAAGTCCTCTGAAGATAAAAGGAGTAAGGTCTCTGAAGATGAAAGGAGTAAGGTCTCTGAGGAACACACTAGCTCCTGTGGTACCTGAAAGATGCAGCTGTACTTTTTTTGCCAGGTGCTACAGCACAGGACATGCTCTCATCCAGCTGAGCAAGAACAGAAAACATACTCCATGTGGGCACTAACAAGTATGAATACACTAGGTACAAGGAGGCTTTATGTTACGGTTTGCACATTTGCCTTCTGTCTATCCTTGGAGTCTTGCAGTACCTACTGCTGTTGAGCTCCAAGCTTCTGGTGATGCTATGGTTGAAGTTGTTCACTGTGGTGCTCCCTAAAACACCTCTCTTGCAGCGTGGGTGTGAGCCCCTCCAACAGACAGCTGTCTGCACATGCCTAAGAACTGGCAACTGGCTCAGCCTTCACTGCTCCTAAGGACACTGTGTGGACACAGGAGCAAGAACCAAATGTATCACAGTAATTCAAACCCCATCCATTCTGTCTGCAGCCACCAGTGTATGAGGTACGAAGACAGTAGCCCCCTTCTGCGGAAAGACAGAGTATGCGAAAAACACCCTGTATCCCAGTGTCTACCACTTTCCCATTCTAGAGAGAGGGCAGCGTGGTCCTTACCCGTTCTCAAAAGAGGGAGAGTGAGTTTGGGGCTTTTAGAGTAAGACAGAAGCATTATTGCCTTGGAACCTGGCATCTGGCAGGGAGAGGAGAGTGTGGTTGCCATGGTAATTCTTTGCCTCATTTAACTGCAAAGTAACCTCTTGTTACAGGCAGCCATTCCCAGCACATCTGTCCAGCACACAGCACAGGCTGGACACTGCCTGTGTATCCACACACAGAGCAACCCCGTGTCCACAGCCACACACACACGCTCTACATCCCCTGCTGTGCAACACCCTTGTCCATATGTGATACACAACATGTATGTGTTGAACAATGCACGTTCCCTCAGTTCTCACCCATTCATATCAAACATACCTCCAGATAACCAGCCAGGCTTACAGACTCTGCTCCTACAACTATTGGTCCCTCTGCTGCAGGCATAAAATGCTTTAGAAGCACAAGATAATGCATGCTTAGCCAGCCACCAAAAGACGCACCCACCCTGTCTCCCCCAGCCTTGCCATAACACCTGCCTACAGCTCTTGTACAGTTTATTCCTGGATACATTTTGTTTCCATGCTGTGGCATGAACAAGGAATAAATTCAGCTCTGCATCATTCATTTTCCTCTTTTTCTGCCACTGAGAAAAAAATATCCCTGAGAGGCAGATCTATAATGAGTGAGTGCGCCTCTCCACAGTGCCAACCCGCAGGAAGCTGGTGGTCAGGTTATTGGGTGCTCCTGACTGCACCCTGCTGCTCACATTTTTTCGCAGGTAACTACAGGAAATCAATCTCAATTCCATTTCTCCTCAGAGCACCCTGTGGGTTCTTGCCAGAGGGCTCAGCACCCTGCTGATAGCCAGGCAACAGCAATCCAGAACTGCAGTGACTGATTTTATAGCACAGCAGAAGCATAGGAGACAGGGGCCCTGAGCTGAGTCCCTAACTCCTCTGCTATACAAAACCAGATACCACCTTGTATCAAAAGATGAAACTCAGCTCCCACTTAACGCCACCAGACACAATCTCCCAAGCTACCACTGTCACATCAGGTTCCCTCAGCAATTCCAAAAGGTGCTGGTGTGATTAGGGTTTGGGCAGTGCCACCAGGGTGGGCACAGACCTGCCCGCAGCTGGGCCAGGCAGCAAGTAGAAACTCCTCAGCCACACTTGTATGACAGCTCCAACACAGCCCATGGGACCTAGCAGGCATAGACCCAGTGAAGCCTCAAGTTCCCACATTGCATGGTACAAATGACTTTTCTGCCTCTTGCTGTGGTGAGTTTTAACAAACATGTAGCAAAGGCAGTCAGTCAGGGATGGCCCTGACCCACGTGATGGTTACAGTCACCTGAGTCTGACAGGGTTGCTAACAAACAAGTACCACTTGTTACTGCTGCATTTGGCCTATGGAATGTGCTGAGAAGGGCTTCAGGTGAAAGGTCTCCTTTAGACAGCTCGCAGGGATGCTTGTCCATATCCTTTTGGACTCACTCTCCTCTTTGTAAATGTTTCAAGCTCATCTTGCTGCCCTGCATCTCTGGACAAGGCAGCCTCAGTTCTCGCAGGATTAGCCACGCTTGCACATCTCATCCTCCTCCATCTCAGAGAACTGACAGACACCTTCCCACCCCTGCTCCCCGCTCTTCCCATCCCCATCATCACTATCTACCTGCCTGCCTGGCTGTGGCTGACTTCAGGCGCCTCTGGAGGCACAGGCCCTGCTTTTAGCCCTGCACAGGAGGTGGGACCCAGGGAGAGTCCATGCTGCTTGCAGAGCCCACCACCAACCCAGCTGGGGCTGCTCCTGTTCGAGAAAGACCCCTAATGCCTGAGCACACACTTCCCTCTTATGGCCATGCCCGATACAGCAGCTACCCACGGCTGCAGCATCTTCCCTGGAAATGCGATTTTCCTGTGAATAGTGACATTTCCCATAGTTGCCTCTTACACTCGTAGGGCACAGACATCTCTCCAGTGTATCTGAGGGGCAAGCACAGAGCCAGCCTTGCTGCCCTGCTCGGCTGATGTTGATCACCACACACAATGTGGGCTGTGTGAGTGGGGAAGACAACTCAAACTCCCAGTATGTGTCTTGGCAACGGCATCACACTCTCTCTGATGTAAGCCCAAGTACCCGTTCCTGGTCCTGGGGTAGACTTCCCCAATGGCAGGGCACAGCCTCTAACATCTTTCCTTTCTTCAAGTCAATAATGGCTTTTACTTACTGTGATTTCAAAGGGAAAGTTTTTAACTACCTAGTTATGGGTAGTTGAAGATTTTGTTCTTTTTCTCCCTCATCCCACTGCACTACATGGAAAAGCCTCTCTCTCTTCTGTTTAAATAATAATGATAACTTTGCAAAGAGGAGTGGCAGCAGCCTTCTGCTTTCCTGTACTGACCTTTTTCTCTGGACTGAGCTTCAGGTAGCTGGTTCTTTCCGTGCTCCCGTCACCCCTAATACCAGTTTTATAATGCAGGTTATTATGCTGCATAGAAGGGGTAGCTTCCCCTTACATCTAATCTATGGCCACCTTCCCCCAGCCACCAGGTCAGGTCAGTTCAGTTTACCGACCTGAAGGAAAACTAATTAATTCTCCATAGGATAAATTTCAGTGAGTTGAACTGACTCACTCTGCAAGTAGAAGGCTGAGCATTAAAACAAACCAAACTCCTTTAGCCATGTGTTTTGTCAACTTGTCTTCCTTCATACAGTTCTTATAAAGAGGAGAGAGGCATGTGAACGAAAACCTGCAAAACTCTATTTGATACCTGAAAGGAGAGAAACTGCTCCTTCCTTCCTTCCTTCTCCAAGCTAAGGTTTGGTCACTGCTCAGGTAACAGAGTACTGTCCTCACAGTTTCTCTTCTTCTCTATGGCATGCTGTCTTCTCATGTATCACCTTTGTAATAGCATCAGTAAGGGATGAAACCAAAACTATCCATAAAGACACATTTTAAAGGGAAGACACATTTTAAAAGGACTTGTCCAATCTCCTGCAGTACCAACAATGTTGTCAGAAGCAGCAGCAGCTGGGGTCCTCCTTGAAGCTAGCCACAGAAGCCTGGCTGTG
Organism: Psittacus erithacus; assembly: GCA_009867235.2. NCBI lineage: Eukaryota > Metazoa > Chordata > Aves > Psittaciformes > Psittacidae > Psittacus > Psittacus erithacus. Next base: position 20,323 of record WYDI02002825.1, on the reverse strand, counting down.
CTCTGCCAGACTCAGTGCTCTTTCCCAAAGTTTCTCAAAGCACTCTGCAGCCATTGATAAAGTGAGACCACATCTGCTCTGAACCTTTTGCCAGGGTACTGATAGGAGGAGGTTTTGGGGTCACTTCCATAGTGTCAAAAGTTGTAGCCGCAGATCCTCAAAAGTATTTAAGCGCCTAAAAAGAAGTTAAGAATTGAAATACCATGCGGCTCTGTGTCCTAATGAGGATGCAGTTATATTGGTATTCAATGTTTTCGCTGATACAGCTGATAGTGCTTGGAAATGTTCTGCTCAAAAAAAAGAGCCCTATTCTGCTGACATAAGCTGCCTGCACACAAGGAAGGCTTCACTGGTATAACTGTGCTGCTACAGCGATTTCAAATGCATTTACATGTAAATTAGAGCTTCGTTTATACCGCACAGATGCAGTCTTTCACTTCATCCTGTTGGGGAGGGGAGGGTAATGGTCTCACTACTCTCATTTTATGAACTAAGAAAGCAAGTCACAAACAAAATGAGATCATTGGCTCAATATCACTCAACATGGGTGGCAGAAATGACAGAGACATAGGTCATAGGTTACAGCCACAGGACTTTCTTCACTGCTAGAGACAGGAGGACAAATGAAAGTCACTAAATAGGAGCCTCATTAGGTCAACTACACAAGGTCAAATTCCTGATGTGTTTAAGACAGAGGGACTAGTAATGAATGCACTAGAGAGTCCTAGAGGACTGAGGTGTGTTTAGATGCACAAAGCATTGCCAGAAAGGAACTGAACTTAAAGGAAGCTCTTACTGCTTATGGACATTTGCCAGGCTGAGCAGCAATAGTCATGAGTGACAATGAATGTCCATGGAGAATGGACACAAAAGCTGAAGCAATACAACTGGTTAATAACATATCACAGGAACCAAAAATGAGATCAGAAGCTACTGAGATTACCTTGCTGCCAACCACTGCTGCCCAAGTAAATATGCACTGAATGCACCTCCATTCTTCCAGTACTCCTGTATCTTGACCACAGACTCTGCCAGGATGTATTTCTATGAAAAAAAGGCAACATAAGCCAAGAATTATAAAATAATTGATACCATCTCAGCTATTTATTCCTACATTTGCCTCTTCTGCTCTACTAAACCACATACCTGACACAGATACACAGTGAATTGCATGGTAGGACCAAACTCAACATTTTTGCTAGAAAAGTTTTAATCTGTATCAGCTTCTCTCAGTGTTAAGTACAAGGGTTCCTGGAGATACAGCCTTTTTTTGGTCCCACAGTGTCAGTAAGTCACCTGTTGAGATACCTCACCATACAGTTCTACTGCAATGGCATAAAGAAAGATCCAAACCTCAGTTTCCAGAAAAAGCAGGTGTGGCCGTGGGCTGGGTGAAACGCAGTGGAAGTGGTTAGATGTTACTGCTGGCCTTAAGATAGGTATAAGATACAGTCTAGTTCCATTGCAGAGAAACAGTGATCTCCGTTCTAAAACACTGCCCAAGTCACTGCCCAAATGAGAGGCAAACACCCAGAAATTTGAACCGGGGGGAGGGGACGGGGACAGACAGGGACATGACTCTGAGTACTGTTTTGCATAGGAGTCTTGGGGACAAGGGACGTGAGGTTAACCAGATAAAGCATAGAGAAGAAGGCTCCAGACAAAGCTAGGACAATACTGGTAGTCAGCCCTGACTGAAACCTGGAGAAAAATAGCTCTTTGGCACTGGCTGAAAGAAGGCTGGAGCCATGAGCAAGGAAATAATATCCTGCTGCTCAATCCCTTCACACCATTGGAAACATGCTTATACATAGCTTGTAACTTAATAAATAAATAAATACAGTTACTTACTTCCCTCCTAACTGAAGGATTAAACTTCTAGCTAGCTGTATGTATCAAAATGAATAACAGCCACAGGGGGTTAAGTCAGTCTGTCATTAATCCCCTCCACCACACAGGACTTCCTCCCATGCCCTGCTCTGCTGGCCCAAACCCTGATCCTACACATATCATCCCAGCCCCTCCTACATCTCTGTTTTCTTGTGGCTCACCAGACCCTTATTCACATGCATCTTTCAGCCCCTAGTATATCCTCTCAGGCCTTTTGTGTCTCCAGTCACAAACCTCCAATCCTGAACCCTTTCACGCTTCACCACAAAAACGTTATGCAAGCCTGGCTGGTTTCTCCAGGCAAACACAATGAACAGCAAAGTTTGTCATGTTTACAAACTCTGATCTAAATCAGTGCCCAGAAATAGGTTCAGTCAAGGCTTCATTGCAAAAAAGAGGGGAAAATAGACTGAAGAGTCTTATTAGCATTGTGCAGTTTTAGAGGTTAAGTTATTTCCAGAACAATATTATCCTCTGAGCCAGTGAAACAGAAGCTGTGGTGAGCCTAGAACTGTAATACTCACAGCAGGACGTGTTAAGGACAGGAAGGGTCTCTCCTGGAGCAGAAACACAATTCTCAGCTTAGCTAAATTTAAACCAACCAACTCCATTATTTAGAAATATGCACCTGCCTCCCCCTTGCCTCCTCCAGAAGGAAGCAATCTGCTGTGGGCGTTCGTGGCTTACCCACTTATCAACATCTGCTGAGGACAAATGATGGGCATTTCTACACCAAGCTAACCAACCTTCCAAACTTCGCTCACTCTCATGAGCCATCATGCCAAGGCCTCTCCAGCTTTCCATGAAGTTTAGCTAGGGGCTTGACAAATTCTCATGGGGCACCCAGATAGCTAGCCGCTTTCTTCAACAGCTGTTGAGGTCTCCAAAGAACTTTCCACACTCCTGCTAATTCTTCTATGCTTCAGGCAGGCTTCTGCCATTCAGTCCCAAGCTAAAAACCAAGGTTCACTGCTCCCCTGGAGTAATTTCCCAGCATACTTCTTACACTTTCAGTGCTAGGTTGCTATAACTGTTAAACAGAAAACAGAAACAATGCTCACCACACAGCACTGCACTAGACTGTCCAAATTGCAGCTTTTTCAATTACACTTTCAGCACTTCAGCCTGCGCCTGAAGACTGAAGGTGAAGAAGAAAGGCATCAGAAGAATGCAGACTGCTCCTCTCAGAGCAGCATGCCTGCTAGTAACTGCCTTGAATGTAACAGAGGGGCCACTGCTTATTCTGCCTCTGCACTGCAAATATAAAAGTCAAAGGCTTGGGTTTATTTCTGACTATAGCCACCTTGAGACCTTCCATCAAGACTCTCTGTGTAGTTGGCATCATTCACATACTCAATTTTGTCTCAGTTGCCTACTCTCTCCTTTCTCAAAGGAAATTCTTCCCCTCAGCCACATCTCAGCAATGAGTTCTGATTATGTTTTATCAGTGCAGAAGGCCCTTGTTCTCTCTGGGATATTGGAGCAGAATTTTTTTCTGATGCACTTCTCTGCCCCAGTGGTTATGCAATCAGCTCTTCCTGAATTTGCCCTTTTACTGTCTCCAAACTTCACAAATCTACTCTGTGATCCCCAAACCTATAAATGGTTAGTAATAGTACCCACTGACTCATGTCCATGATGTAAGCTCTCTGTTGACATGAGCCCACTGTGTAGCAATCCCTGCCTGTTTGACTTGCTACTTATGGTCCACTCTTCCTTTTGACTCACTATATATGCACTTTTTATCCAGTCCTTTGCTTCACGCAGTTGGCTGAGTAAGGCTGTTTGCTCTGCCAGCTCACAGGAATAGTATACTTGGAATCTAAGAAGAAACTCAAAACTGGAATTATGCTGCTCTGAGTTTGTTTTGCTCCTGTTTTGCAACTGCATAGTCCAGAGGCAGAAGCTGCAGCCTCCTGTGTACATGGGTGTCTCATGTGTCACACACAGCCATCCATATCAGAGCTGCTGGCAGGTGTGACTCTAGGAGCTCTGTGGCACGTGCTTGGTGTGGCCTGTGGCAGCAGCTGTGTCCTGGGATGGCACCCCCATGCCAGACTTGTCTCCATAGATATCCCAGAGTCTTCTGTCACTGCAGCCACAGGGTGAGCATGGCTTCCCTGCCCCTGCACTACACTGGAAGGGGCCTGATGCCCCTCAAACACAAGTTCCCACACTAAGGCCAGGCTGGGTCCTGGCAACATGATGAGGTCCCATGTGCAGGGGAGCACTGTAGCCATGCTGTGAGACTGCCCGGTCCTGCATAAGTTAACCAGGGGGTCCCTTAATGTTTTTTTCTGCCCATTTACTAAACCAGTTCTAAAACCACTGCAGTGTAAGCGTTTGTGCTAGTTGGGTTTAAGGATAGATGAAGCAACCAGTCTGCAGGCTTGGGCTCTAACTAAACAGATAACAGCAGTGAGATCCACTGCCTGGCAAGTGAAGCAGCTCATCCTCTCTAGAAGGCATCAAGCAGAGGAAACTTCTCTGTATGCAGGTGGGCAGGGAGTGGAGGGTGCTAACCCACACATGCCTTGTGAGTGTAGGCTGGTGGACCACCTGCACACCATGGTGCAAACTGATCTGCATAATACAATCCAGTCTATTCAGATGGACAGGAGATGGGAGGAAAATGCCAACAGACAACTACAGCAATGGGGAAAAATAAATCCTACAAAACAAGTACTGCAGTATGTGGTCCCCTAGTACATTTCTTGCTCACTTGCTCACTCATTTCCTTTTTTCATGATAACATTTGTTCATTCCTCATAGATTCTGCAAAAGCCCTTCTCTCCTTATGTAGAAAAAGCTCAACAGCACCTGTCTCTTCTCTACCAGCACTCCTAACTGTACTGAATCAAGTCCACTTGCACAAGCACCCAAATGCTAAACAGGGGTGTTTGCAGCTTTGATCACTAGGTCCTTCCTAGCAACACCCATCTCTTCCATACTCCCCATCCTGCAACATGATAGAGGGGATGCAGCCCATCCCATCTTAGCTGATGGCTTTGTTTCGCTGCGTACCGAAACCAGGTGAAGAAAGAATGCTTCTTAGGCAAGTCCACACCTGCTTTAGTGGCAGTCAAGATAAGGGAGCGGCCACAGCAAGAAAAGGAACAAAGTCTCACACTCAGCCTGTGCTTGTTACCCCTGAGCTGGTGTTTGTACCCCTCATTACAAAAACCCTCTTGTCCAAAGGTGATCCAGAGATACGGAGCGTACTGGACACATACTGCTGCCCACAAATAGGCTAAAACTAGGCTATGAAGCTCTCCCAAGTCTTCTGGAGAGAATAAAAATGCCTTTCACAGAAGCTAATTCACTTTTGTTAGGAACTCCATGTTCGTATCAAATTTGCAATGAGATCTGTGACCAAAGCTCCAAAACATGACTGTATTAAAGAAAAACAACTATCAATAGTAGCAAATCAGAAAGGATGAGACCATTCTCTCAAATTCACCTGCTTAAACCTGTTAACTTCCCATTATGTTAACTGAGCTTTGTTTTTATTGTTTCAAGTTACATTCTAAGAAACACCACAGCCCTTCCCTCTGAATTGCACAGGAGAAAACAAAGGTCATACTCCTCCATCTCTTCAGGATGTGATTAAACACATTTGGCTGTTTCCTTCTACCAGTTAACACTCCTGCAACTCAGAAACCTGTGGATGCCTTCCTCTTTCCACTCCCTCACCAAGATGTATACAAGTTGTATAGTAGTGCACAAATCCAGATGCGTTGTGGTTTGCAGAGCAGCTTTCCTCTCATGTTGTCTGTGTGATGTCTGGAAACCCAAAATTTACTAATGTTGGTGATATGTATCCCTGAACTAAACGCAGTGTTTAGTTTTCCCAGTCTTTGGACGAAGTATGTATTTCCAAACCATACTCAAAATTCATAGTCAAATATATGATGATTTTTAAACACAGCCAGGGGCAGAGTTAACAGACTGGCAGCTTCAGCTGTCAAGGATATTGGCTCAGCAAGGCAGCCAAGCATGCACTAATCTTTAAGCTCAGATTTAAATCCTGTTGACTTAAGCTCCGCTTGGAGCTTGTCTAGAGCATTTCCTATAAGGTCCTTCACTACTCAGGCATACCTGAGCCAAGATACACCTCTCCCAAGTCAACCCTAGGCAGGAAAGGGCTTTGCAATAATTCGGTCTGACCTCTTAAACCACCATTCAGGGTTTCACTCAGAGGTTCTCCTGCCAACTTGCAGTGGGTTAGTTACTTCAGCGTTCACACAGCCCATCACGACACAGCCCGAGGCCTGCGTATCCTGGAGCAACCCCGACAGTCTTGAAGAAACTACTTCACCCATCAGCTCCCTCGACACAGAGAGGGCAGCAGAGAGGCTCACCGGCTACTTCACCTCACCCTGGCTCTCTCCTTGCTCCAGCGACTGGGGCGCCCTAAAGAAAAGGCCTCCAGTCTCGGCGGCGCCAGGAAAAGCGCTTACGGGCGCACCAGAACCCTCCCTGACACGCTCAGCGCCCCGCACCCGCCCTGCCCTGCCTTGCCTTGCCCCGCCCCAGCCAGAGCCGCCAGAGCCGCCAGAACTAGCCCTCAGCGCAGCCGCCGGCACCCCGCACACACCGCCTCCACCACCACAACCCCAACCACACCCTGGCTCCGCAAACCCTCCACGGCGCCCTCCCATTGGCTGCTACCTCAGCCATCACCTTGCCTCCTCCCTCCCGACACCTCTCACTGTGATTGGCTCTCTTATCTCCTGCTCTTCGTTCCCGGTTCCATCTCTGCCAAGCGATTGGACAACGTTGAGCTTCAGGATGCACCCTCCTCCGAACTTTCCGCTTTGCAATTGGGCAAACCCCTTCCTTCACCTCCCTCCCCTCCCACCTGATTGGCATGCGAGGCTCTCATTGGGCCTCGTCCTCTGGGCCCCGCCCCCGGTCCCTGGCATCCGCCGCTAGCCTCGCACGAGCGCCTGTGCATCGTTACAGAGACCATCCCCGAGCGTGACGTATCTGCCGGTGATTGGGGAAAGAGGCAGCTCGCGCTTCCGGTGCGGCGCGGTCGGGCAGGGGCGGTGGAGCGGGCGCAGGGCAGTGGAACCGGAGGGATGGAGCGGCCCGGGCGGGCTGCGGCGGTGGCGGGCGTACAGCCCCACGCTAACGGCTGCAGCGGCGTGGGCCACGGCACGCTCCGCAACGGCTACGTGCGCGATCTGCCCGCTTCCAATACACAGGTTTGCGTGCGCACGGGCGCCCTCCGCCTCACGGGTGGGGCCGGCGCCTTGACGGGTGTGTGATCGCCTCGGGGGCTCCGGCGGCGGTGCGGCCGTGGGCTGTCCTCGGCGCTTTCTTCCAGGAGCTGCCACCTTGCTGCCTCGCCCCGCAGTGGGAGCCGGCAGTGCCCCCGGCACGCCGGAGAGCCGCGGGAGCTTGCGGCTGCCTCCACTCGCCGCGGCTGCAGGCGAGCTCCGGGAAGCCGCTGAGGCGCCGCTGTTGGGATGTTCGGTACAACTTTGCTGGCCGGTGGGATGGGGTTTGTGCCCTGCGGCCCTGCGGTGGGGAGAGAGGGCGGCGGGTAGCGCCTCGGTCACGGGCGTGCCGCGGCGGGTGTTTGTTCGCCAGGCTGGCCCTCGAGTCACTCTCTGTCTTTACCACAAGGCTTTCTTTTTTGTTGTTTAGCAGCAGAGCTTTAAACTTAAAGCTCACTACAATATAATAGGTCTGTGCTTTCAAAGAAAAGGTTTTAACAGTTCTTCACTATCGCTTTATTGTTAAAGGTGTGATGCACAGGGCTACAAGTACAAGTAGCTTTGTTAGGGACTTCCCTTTACGGAGTAGTTAAAGGTTGATGCAGCACTTCCCATCTAGCTGTATTGTCACCTTGTGACGCAAGTGGCTGTCTATGCTTTCACACTTCTGTTTGTTTCTATGCAAAACACCAGAATTTTTTGTTACAGTGTAAGGAACATAATGGCTCTCATTGGGACAAGCCTAATTGTATGGAATAAGTTGTGTTTCCTTGGACACCTAAAGCTGCTTGAGAAGAGCCTTACTCCATGTCATCCATCCTGTTGCCCTGTGTTTTTCCAGTGTAGGTTTGTGCAGTCACTGTGTGAATCACATTGAGACCTGATGCAGGGTAAAACTAAACTTTCTCCCGGACCTACCATCTGTGTTAAATATAACCCAAGACACTTACTGCATTTCTTTCACTGGATGGATGTTCATAGTCTTGCCCTGGCATTTGTGAAGTGATAACAGTGTTGGGAGTGAACAGATGGAGGAAGACGGTATAGTACTTTGGCAGCAGTGTCAGCTTGTACTGGTTTAGGGAGCTGTGGCACTTTTTGTCTGGCCTTGCAAACACCAAGCATTGCTGACTATAAAACCGTAAGTGTAAATCTTTGCACTAAGACCAGGCATGGTGGTGATGAGCATTCTTCTGCGGGTGTTGTTCCTTCCCTGTCCTCCCATAGTGCTTTTAAAGAAGGAGGTCTGATTACAGTTGTGCTTTTCTGCTTTAGAAGAACAGAGAAGTTGGGGTAGGGAAGTTCTTCCTCAAGGATTTTTTCAGCTGTATCTGGAAAACATGGGAGATACAGCACGTGAATGGCAAAGCCATCTATGTCAAACTGAGGAAGCTTAAAAATCTTGATGTTTTGTGAGGCATTCTAGTCAGTCAGTAGCTTGTGAGTAATACTATGCCCAAATATGTGTTGGAAGCCTGAGGTGTTTGAGGTAACTATTTCTGAAGTGGGGAAAGGTTCTTTGGCTTTTTGCTAAGATTTCTTAGAACCACTTCTCAAAAGCGTAGCAGCATTGGCAGAGGATGCATGAAGAGTATAAAAAAGTTTTGTATCTTTCTGGCAGCTATTTGCTTTTCAAGCAGAAATTTATAATTAGAGTCTTGCATTCCTTTCGCTATAATTTTATGTGGGCCAGATTGCTAACTTTCAAAACAAGGTTCTAAATGTTAGAACCTGACTGGAAGAAGTGAGTGTTTAGGTGCACTTGCTAGCAAAGATATGGTTGCTGGTGTATCATGGATTTGGCTACTTGGTTAGTCTTTTGGCTTTTGAATTTTGGTTGTTGATCCTTTGCACAGAAGGAAAACATGTTAATGCTTACCATATGTTGAAAATACTTGTCTGTGTGTTTAACATGCCACATACAACACTTGAGAATCTGCAAGTTAAGTAATCAAATACCAAAAAGGAGGGAGCTTTTCCTACTTCGGAGGATAAAGGAGAAAACTAAAGGTGAGGAGGGGAAAAGGTGCTTTTGCAAGAAAGTCCTTGAGAGAAGTAAGAAGAGATCTAGATAAAATGAATATATTGGTGGGAAGAGGAGGGGAAAAGAAAAAACATCGGTATAAAGAAGTGTTGCACTGGCAATTTATCTGGAAAAGCTTGGAGCTTGTGAGAGGGTAGCTTAGGGACAGGGTATTACATCACTGTGCTCTCTGGTAGGGCTTGGTAGTGGAGGAATTTTCAACTGTGTGTAAAGAGGAGAGTCTGCTCCTACCTAGGTTATCTCTGCTGTAGCTGAGTAAGTTTTGGGGGTTTTTTAGGGGGTGGCTGGGTTTGTGTTTTGTTTTGGAGTTTTTTTACCCTAAATTGGCCTTATGACACAGATTTCAGACTTTTCTTACCAATCCCTCCACAGAGACTGGTGTTTAATGTAGCGTGAGCTCTTTGCTGTTATTCCAGCATGAGCAGTAATCTATTATGGGTTCAAAACTGATTTAATATTTTAGTGTAATACTGCAGTATGTAGGATGAAAGCATGACATCTCAAAGGGTATTGTCATGGGGAAATGAGCACAGCCAGTAGGAAGAAAGCAAGTCTACATAAAAGAATAGTGAAGTTACCTCTTCAGGTTCTGCGTGATTCTATTTTGTATGTCTTTCTGGTCTGTTGGAGAGAGCATTCAGAGAGAGTTGGAGAGTTCAGTAGAAAAATGGTATTTAGGATCTATCAAGACACTTGTGGGAATAATAAAGAGTGCAAGGAAAATTGCTTTTTCTTTCCGCAATGCAGTTTTAAACTGGAATGTATTTCTCTGTTGCAGTGCTTTGTTCTGAAGCAAATGGCTACTGGTTTTCTAATACTGCATCTGAAAAAAAATTCTTGCTAAAAATAGGGAGATTGGAGCTCTCATTTTCCATGGTAACTTATTGGAATCTACCTATTATTGTGAATACATTTTTAGTAATGTGTTTTTTTAGAATTCTTAATTGAGCTTCTCACCTTAGAATGGAAGTTGAAGAAGAAATCATCTCAAACTGAAAAAAAAAATAAAATAATTGGAGTATAGGTTTTAGATATCAAGTTCTTAATTTCTGTTGTGTGTAGTATTTCCTGGCCAGATAACAAATTTTAGTTTCCTTCATGTTTCTAGAAGGTCTACAAATGCCATATTTTAGCAGTCTCCAGATAGCTTATTTCATCCATGCGTTTTGTAAATGTCTAATACTTCCTCAGGAAGACAAGGAATAGTTTGGTTGAAGAGATGGGAGGACTGTGGGATTTGCATTCCTTTAAAACTGTCACAAATCCTGAATTCTTACAGCTATTAAAACAGGCAATGTAGATTTATTTTTTTCATTTTTTTTTTAGTGTGTATGTACTAAAACCAGCTTGTGTGGCCCTGTGATTTGTGTTTGAGTTTTTAGAGAGAGTGCAGTCCTACTGTTTGTAGGTTCATCTCATGAGATACATCAGGATGCATGGGAGTGATGGCTTCATCTTGATTTTATAGATGCTTTTGCTGGTATTAAAGTTAGTATAGCTTCTTCGGGAGAGCATAATTATAATGATGAGTGCAAAGACTGGAAGTTTTTCTTGTTGTAGTGAGTTAGTGGTAGCAGTGATGTGAATAAGCCCTTGTTTCAGGTAAAGTTTGGGATAAGATAAAGATGTTAAATAATGTTGAGGACAGAATTGTTTTGGTTTTGTGGTTTGGTTTTTTTTTCTCATCTTCATGCAAAATTAAAATGCAAATATTCCTGATAAAAAGAAATAACAATTTATCCTAAAGAACTGAATCTCATGAAATTAGTCATGAAGAAGTGATCTTTCTCACTTACTCAACATTTATGAGACTGCATCTTGTGTATGATGTCCAGTTTTGAGCTCACGAGAAAGATGCTGACATAGCCATGTGAATCTGTGACTCCAGTGGGGGATCCCAAGCAAAAAGAGGGACTGAGGGGATCTTAGTTTGCTCAGCCTTAGGAAGAGAAGGCTCAGCTAGCTGGCTGGAGCATATAGAGAAGGTGGAACCAGACTTTTGGAAGTGCGTGGCAATAGCATAAGAAGCAACAGGTATGATTTGGAAGAATGGAAATTTTTAATTACATGTAGGGAAAATAAGTGTTCTGTGAGAGTGGTAAAATACTGGAAGAGGTTGTGTCCTGGGTTCAGCTGTAACAGCAAGGCTGTGCAACTTCCATTCTTGGAGGACATCAGGACTAGATGAGATATGTCTGTCAGCAGCCTGCTGTAATTAGACTTGCTTTGACCTGGGAGTTGGAGGCATTGACCACTGGAGGCCTCTTCCAACCTTGATTATGGAGATGAACTTGTGGATTGCCGGAGGGTTTGCCCACATGTAGATGTTAGCATTTAATCCCCGAACCCACATAAAAATGTGTGCCTTGGGGCTTGTAGCATGTACTCTGAGGCTTGCATCAGACCTGAGGAAAGAAATTATTACTTTGTGCTTCTTGCTTGGCTTTTTGATTGACTGTGTTTATTGTGTCAATAATGCAAAACTGAAGTGAGAAGAAAATTGGCTGACCTAGAAAGACTGATCTCTGTCAGATGTTTTAATTGATAAAACTCTTTATTTCTGAAACTGTGTACTTGTGCATGAAGATACTTTTCTAATACTAAATTCAGTTATAAAAGACTATAAGCCTTTGTGGAAAAAATAGCTGTACAACATTTTTTTTTCTGGCTAGATGAATATTTGAGACCATAGTATTCAATTAGTAGATGTAGTGCCAGTGAGAGTTTGTGTATCTGTACTAGTATGCAAACAAACACCCATGGTAGTTGCTTCTCTTAGGTTTGAATATGTGCTACTGAGAAGTCAGTTTGGATAAAGTGTGAAAATCCTTCACTAATATTGGGACTGCCATTTTGAATTTAACTGCTGATAAGCCTTAAATGCTATAATTGTTATAAAAGTATGCAAGTTCACTTTTTGTTACTATAACTACTTGAATGATAGGTCACATTATATTTTCCTGTCTTAATCCTACAGCGGAAATGTTTTTTTGCTAAATGTTATGCTTTCAATTTGTTGGGGCTGGGGGGAACTTAATTTTCTATTGACTTCAGTTTATCTTGGAAGAGCATCACACATTGGCCCAGCTTCTGTGAGGTAAAAAATAAAAAAAGGTGGTTGTTTTTTTCTTTTTGGTTGTTTTTTTTTTTTTTTAATTCATTAGGAAAGCACTCCTAGAAAAATAACCGTAATAACAAAAAAAACTTCCCAGGGAAGTGGTGGAAGCACCATATGTGGAGGTGTTCAAAGAATATGGTGATGAGGCCCTTAGTGGCATGTTTGAGTGGCGGACTTTGCAGTCCTGGGGTAAAGGTTGGACTTGATGATCTTAAAGGCCTTTTCCAACCTGCTTGATTCTATGATTTTTAATTTAAAAGTATAGTCTTGAGGAATACTTACAGTTGACAAAGCAAGAGTTGAAAAATTTAGAAAGTAATAGGGCTTAATGTTGGTAAAAATGAGAGCAAATTCTAGAGTATGTTAGGGATGCTTTCAGAGTTATAAAGGCTAGAAACTTGTTAGTGAGCTTGTTAGTGAACCACTAAAGGCTTAAGCTGTGTTTGGAAATCTTATTGTGAAACACATTTAGTAACTAAGTGTGCAGTTAAGGAATTCTCTGTCAAAATGTTGTACACCTAAAAGCTACTGAATACTAGATAAAGTAACACTGGGTTTAAGGTAACTTAAGGTAAACTGACAGAAAAAAGTATATTCTCATTAGGATTCAAATTGTCAACCATATGTAGTAAACCCAGCCTTATGGCATCATTCACTTGATAAAAAAAAAAAACCCAAACACAACCAACCAAAAAAAAAAAATAAAGGCACAAAAAAACCCCAACCAACCAAAAAACCACAACAAACCCCAAACAACACTTAAACATTATGAAGATTTACACTTTTTGTGTAGGCGTAGCAAGTGCGTCTTAACAAAGGAAGACCGAATTTGTTGGGAGTGACTAGTTACAAATCGAAATATTTGACAGTATCTGTCAACAAGAGCAAATGTGTAAGTAGGAATATAGGAATACAGTCCAGTGTTGAAGTCTGGTTTGTAAAACAAATTTCCCTTTTGTTAGGGAAAGAAGAAAAAAGCTTAAACTGTGATTCAAATCGTTTCATTCTAATTTTGGTACTAAATCCTTGGTCCTTTTATCCATGCAACAGTCTGAGATCCGAAGTCTAAGAGCAAAGCAGTACAAAGAAAAGGGCTGGAGGTGACAGTAATATTACCACAGAATAACCTATCAGCTTAGAGCAGTTTCCTGTGTGGAGTTTTCACTGCTGTAGTCTCTGTAGTGCTGATTCCTGCCATCCTTTAGAGTAAATGTGACCAGTTTTGAGAGTGGAGGCCTATCCTAGAGCAGAGGTGCATTCCATGTTTTTCCATTTTATTCCATATAGTTGGCAGGAATCTTTGATTAAAACAGGCAACTCATGGAAGTGGTCTTCCACATTACGTTTCTTTAGGAAAAAAAACAAAAAAAGGCAAAAAAAAGCTGCAAAGCTCCTAGTAGAATTTCTGCAGTATGTGTGGTATGTGGCAATGAGAAGCTACAAATTTTAAACCAGCGTTTAGCAAGGTTGTGCTTCAGCATAAATAATCCTTTCAAGGTGCTTACATAAAGTCTGCCCCCTTCATCTTACTTTGTTCTTTCTGGCAGCATGATATGAAACAACCTCTTTAATACAGTGATAGGGTTTTCCTGGGGTAGCACCATAATCAGTACTCTTACTGTGCACTGTGCATGTTGCACTTGTAGCATCTTCTCTCCTTAAAGTATATGCCTGCCATGCAAGGTACATACCCAGATGCCTGTGATAAATCTTGTGTTGTCTACAGCAGCATCTGCAAATGTTCCTGTCTTCAAGCATGGCTCCTGTGTTCTCACAAAACTTCACCCTCTCTAATGCTTTGGAAGTTAAGCATGGTTCCCTTCAGTCTGAGTGTTTGGCTTCTTGTGTGCTCCTTTGCATCTGCCGACTTCTACCATGCTGACTTTGTTTAGGATGAGTTCTTATACAACTTGCCTGCTGACGCAGGTATAGCAAATATACTGAAACCCCTTTTTCCTATTGGTTTTGAGAAATAAGTTTTAAAGATAACAAAATGAGGTTCAGACTAATGCCAGTCTCATACATGACCTGTTTTGTGTGCTGGCAGTGAAAGCAATGCTGAAATCTGTACCAGTTTGCTGATTTCCTTTTACCTTATTTTTAAATTTATGATAGGGTAAGGTATGGTGGTCCTTCTATGAAGATCCTACTGTCCAAATTTAGACAATGGAAAATGGTGAAGGGTACTAGGAAAAGCAAATTTACTGCTAAAAGTTGTTTATGAACTGCAATAACTGTAGGGTAGCGGAGGTTGTAATCAATAAAGCATGTAATTGGATACTTTCTGGTGTGAATTTGTGCTCAGTGGGGTGGCTTAAATGAGAACTACTTTTGTTTAGGTTACGCTATTCTGTCCCTAATTTTGGATGACCTTTAACTATGCTAAGGTAACTGCAAAAAGGATATTATGTGAGATATTTTCTAGATATGTCATTAAAGAATTTGAATAACTTGGGATAGACAGGGATTTTTTCTGTCTGTGGAGCTTAAGTCTTGTTCTGATAGTACCAGACCTTCAGACACTGCACTGGAGGCCAGTGTGGCCTTTAAAGCATAACTTTGTGCAGTAGTTGGGCAAGAGCATCAGGTTCAGTGTCCTTGTGCCACATGTGCATACATCCACAATCCCATCCTCTGCCTGTTGTAGACACGCTGTCGCACTACTTAAAATGCTTCTGATTTGCAGGGTGAACTAAATCTGAAGCCACTTTTTAATGTAATGTCTTCTGAATTGGAACTGTTTGTTACCAATTAGAGAGCTGAATGTAATCAGAAACCCTAATGTGTTCCACTTAAGCCAGTGCAATCCTTTCTACCTGTAGCTGTATGATGCTGCTGCTCAGTAACTGTTACAATACTGTTCCATGTGACTTTTTTTCCCAAAGAGATTGGCCCAGCACAGGCATTACCTGTGGCTGATGCAGGTTGCCATCTCTTTGCTGCCTTCTCTAATCAGCTGGGTGATGCTTTCTGATTTTTCTCCTGCAGTTGAGTTTATTAATGTGATGATGCTCTTCTGTGTACGTGTGGTCAAGGCAGTATAGGAGAGAGAGATGTAGGTGAACATACTGCCGCTTTTTTGAATCACACGCTTAGGTGAACTCTTGACTTTTCTTTGTAGTCTCCACTTAGATATGCAATATGTTCCAAAGGTCATGGCTCACTTTATTGTGAGGCTTGTTGAAACCATAAAAGTCTTAATCTTGCGTGCTTCTTTCCTACCCTCCAGAAAAAGAAATGAATCACGAAGCTGAAGACACCTTCTTTCTTGATCTCTGGAACTGAATTTGCTGCTCCTTGGCAGCAGCCTTAGAGCTCACAGCATGTAAGCCTTCATTTGAAGGCTGGTGTGCAGATTCATGAGGCATTCTTGGAAAAACCAACTGACTTGTATATAAAATGTGGCTATTATAATCAATTCTAGAGTATTTGTACTCATTGTATCCTTTATGAAAAGTCTGTGGAATTGCATTCAGATTATTTCTTTAACATTTAATTCAGATAGGATAGCATAAAAGTTTCTCAGCTTTTGTCATGGTAGCTGACATGAGAGTGTAAGGATGTATAAATGCATTCATAGAATGACACTGGGAGATGAAATTGGTTAGAGTATGTGTTGAATCAATACAAGTATTCCCCAAAAGGGCCATTCTCAGTGAAATGGTTTTGACCATGTGGGGTAACTTGTTTAAACATTTGTCGCAAGCTGAGGCAACTCTAAAGACCTGGAAAAAATTGGTATACTTCCAATTAAAATTGTTTATAGGTTGGGGTTTAGTTGTGTTTTGGTGTGTATGTTTGTTTGTTGGTTTTTCCCAGGAGCTGTTTTTTGATGTTAGGTAGCCTTAGATACACCCTCAGGATGTAGCCTTTCATCTCTTCCAGATGAACTGCCAGCTATGTGGGAAAGACATTAAAATCTTTGATGTGATCTCTATTTATTAGATGCTAGGTAATTTGTTAAGTAGTAACTAGTAGTTTTCTGTCGCTACTAATCCGCTACTAGTAGACAGCACAAGTAGCAGGTGTGGTGCATGCCTGCTCCTGAATAGCTGCTATTCAAAGCCTGATCTGTCAATGTGAGGGTGCCAAATTCAACTTTTAATTCATCAAACTGAAGTTGTAGTAATAGGAGCTTTGGTGCATGATCTTTCTCAGATCTGGATGTAATGAAATTCTATGGTTTCATGGATTGAAGACGTAGTAATACAGTTAAGCAATCCTGAGAGTAATAAAGGGAGAAAGCTTTCATGGTTTTTCCTCTGCAGTGTTGGCTCATTGAGCCTGTTGATTGTCATGTTGCTGCTGCCCCTCCTCTCTACTCAACAGCTGCTTGTTCTTGCTTGCTGAGATCTATTGAATAAGTTTGCAGAACAGTGCTGTAAAGGCTGTTGGGTTCTAATAAATAACCTTCTGCAAACCATTATGTTTCCAACCTAGATCAGTTCAGCATTGGAGGGACACTGTTCTGAAAATCTGATTAGCCTTAGTTATGCAAGCCAGAGGATGATGCAGATGGCTCAGAGTGGCAATATGGCAGGGGCAGTTCCTTTGGCTGGCAGTGTTCCTGAAGAAAACAGTGTATGAACCTGTAGTCTGTGTTAAAGCTTTAGATTGTCATCATCTGAGCTGCAGTGTGGTAAGCAAGTGTTCTGCACCTGTTCCAAAGCATGATAGTTTTTTAACTTAAGCCACCACTGTACACTCTGTGTTTTAAAAACTACTTCAGCATTAAAACTGGTCCCAACATGCTGCAAGTTAGTTATCTGCATTTGGGCTGAATGCTGCTGCCAGTAAAAGAGAAGTTCCTACTGTGTCTTTGCTGTTTAGTTTCCACACTTGGAGCAATTCTGACCAATTGACCAAATCCCCAGTGACCAAATTGAGGGTTTGCTCTGGTTAAAACTTGATCAGAATGTCTGTATTGGCAAAGGGAGGAGGTAGAAATGAGTATCAGGAGAGGAACCTGCTGGTGCATACTCAGTGACTATGTAGCTGTAGCAGATTTGTATCTTAAGAGCACACCCTTGCTTCTGAAAAATTACTTTCAAGGTATTAATGCTAGGCTTGAAATACAGACTTGCTCCAGCATATGAGCAGGTGTCACTTTCCAGATAACAGTGTTTGGTGAGGCCAGAAAGTATGTGTGCCTTTACTGATTCATCAGCTGTTCCAGAGGTTAGGACAATATTGGCTTCTTTTCCCGCATGATAGTATGAGTGCCATAGGTGAATAACTGGGTTTGTCTGTCTGCTGGCCCCCGCTCCTCATTAATTATGTGCTGTTGTCCTTTTTTGATGTATTTGGGATTAAAACGCTTTCCTATGTGTTGATGTTTCTTTGATTAGTATATTTTTTAAAATACATTTCTTAGATCTATATTTATTTGATGCTGCAGATAGGGTTTTATGGCAAAGACTATGTTCTTTCACATATAGCTGTTCTATCACTGAGTAACTATTCTGTAACTTTTAGCAATACAGAATAACATTTGCATCTAATGGCTGGGTTTCTATGTTTTGATACATTGATCTTTAACTTAATTCTTTTAGACAAAACAATGACGTTTTTTCCCCAGTGTTGAGTGAGACCTTGCCTTGTAGCTGTGAAGTTTTTCTGTAGTAGTTGCAAATATTATGTGTTATAGTAACTGTACTTGAGATGGCCATGCACATGTATTATACAAATAATCAAACTCTTTTTTTTTCATACCAAATGATGGTATGCAAGTTGCAAGATGACTTTTAGTCTGGCTTTTATGCAGAAAGCTTTGCATTGTTCTATGTGCTGACTTACATGCAGTGTTGAGACTGTTTATACAATGACTTTTTTGTCTGGTGTCATGTCCTCCTCATGGATGAGTACAATGTTTACGTCACTATCTTTAGGCGAACAGTTATAGAGACACACAGCTTAAGCTTGTTTTGTTAGAGTAATATAGGCTTACAAAGTTGAGCCTATTTTGCTATTCTCCAGTTACTTTTTCAGTTCTCATAATCCTTAAAATACATTGTTTAGATTAATAACACTATTCATTTCTATTTTGTTTTTTCCCTGTGGTGAGCCTGGGAACCCTTGCTGTTGTGTTAGTTATGCCTACCTAGTTCTTGATGAAGGGGAAGGCAGTTTTTTTTTGTTTTGGTTGGCCTGGATATAAGCAGTGCCCTCTCTGTACCTTTGCAAACTAAAGAACTTTAACAAGATGTTAAATGGCACTAAGTTGGTAACTGTGACTTTGGTTATATCAACAACTTAGATGCCTATGGAGACTGACAGTGTTTATCAGTCAGGGCTAACCCTAGCTGAGAGTACTTTGAGTACTTGTAGCTGATTGGAAGGCCAGGGGCCACTCTAAATGTCTCTGTCACTTCCTGAATGGATATCTCACAACAGCCTCTCTTTAAATTTTTACTTATAGGTGAATCATATTGTGCACAATGGAGGATTATACAAAAGGCCTTTCAATGAAGCTTTTGAAGAAACGCCAATGCTGGTTGCTGTGCTGACCTACGTAGGCTATGGTGTACTCACTCTTTTTGGGTATCTGAGAGATTTCATGCGGCAGTGGAAGATTGAGAAGTGTCAAAATGCAACAGAAAGAGAAGAACAAAAGGTAACCACTTAGAAATGATGTGGCTGAGGCTATAGCTTGAGCATTTCTTTGGGGAGCAGTGTTGTTCAAAGTTTTTTGCTGTTTTCCTTGTCTTCTGAATGCCCCGAATACTATGATAGCACTGCTGTCAATAAACAAAATGTTTCTTTTAGTTGGATTATATTTTGGCAGAGCAGTTCCCTCATGTGATTCACTGCAAAGCTGCATCAACAGTTGTACCAACATGCTGAGGGATGCTCCAGTTGCCGAAACAAGGGTTTGGGGAAAAGAGACTGCATATGCCAGCATTAGCAGCTAAAGAAAAGCTTATCAAAGGATCTGGTTTGAGTTTGACAGCAGCAGAAGGCTTTCTGATGCTGTTCTGGTGGCTGTGTTTTGATTTGGAAATATGCTATTAATTCTCTGTAGCCTAAGCAGTTGCAAAGAAAAGCTTGTGGATGCGAGCCAGAGCACAAGCTGGATGACTTTAAATTCATCTGGAGTCCAGAACACTAGCAGGTTAGCTGGTGAGTAATCTGAGGTGCTGACTCCTCACTCACTGATACCAATTAAAAAGAATTCATTCATAAAAAGACCTACTCACAAAAGCTTCTGTCATGAGATGAAAAGTCTTGCCTCCTTCAGCAGTTAATCTGGAATAGGTAATACTAATTCTGAGTAGTTGTAAAATAGTTTTAAAGGCCTTTATTCCCCACAGGAATTAATTACTGTTAAGAAAGCTACTGTTTTAACTTGGAGTTTGCATGCTATTTCCTGTGAACTCTTAATGTGACCTCTCCTAGCGCAGTATGAATACTAGTGGGCATTGCTCCAAAGGTGAAGTGGCTTACTCTTGCTGACCGGGGTTCTGTTTCTCTCTACTGTTTTGGAGAGCCTGTCTGGCTTCTAAACTGTTAAGGAAGGTTGTTTTCCAATTGCTGGTTTCTGTTTCTCTGTGCATCCACACAAGCAGTTGGCTGGCAGAAAGTAGCGGGGTGTGATAAGGACATCTCACGAATGCAAACAAAAAATCAGGAGCTGGGTTGGGAGTGGTGGGAAAAAAGGAAGCCTTGGGAGCTTTTCTTTGGAAGCAACGCTGGTGTAAACTGTGTGTCATTTAAGCAGTACATTAGCTAAGATGCAGTAAACTATCCTGTGCCTAAAATAACTTCACAGTAGCTTCTTTTAGTGCACATCGTGAGGTAGAATTAAGCTGATTCATTATAAGGTACTTAATTTCAAAATAGAAGCATAGAATCATAGAATAGTTAGGGTTGGAAAGGACCTTAAGATTATCTAGTTCTGACCCACCTGCCATGGGCAGGGACACCTCACACTAAACCATAAAGGCTCTGTCTAGCCTGGCCTTGAACACCGCCAGGGATAGAGCATTCACAACTTCCCTGGGCAACCCATTCCAGTGCCTCACCACCCTTACAGTAAAGAACTTCTTC
>WYDI02002823.1:0-24934 GCA_009867235.2 Psittacus erithacus | reverse complement strand
ATGGAGACCTCATAGCAGCCTTCCAGTATCTGAAGGGGGCCTATAAGGATGCTGGGGAGGGACTCTTCATTAGGGACAGTAGTGATAAGACAAGGGGTAACGGGTTCAAATTTAAACAAGGGAAATTTAGATTGGATATAAGGAAGAAGTTCTTTTCTGTAAGGGTGGTGAGGCACTGGAACAGGTTGACCAAAGAAGTGGTGAATGCTCCATCCCTGCTGGTGTTCAAGACCAGGTTGGATAGAGCCTTGGGTGACATGGTTTAGTGTGAGGTGTCCCTGCCTGTGGCAGGGGAGTTGGAACTAGATGATCTTAAGGTCCTTTCCAACCCTAACTATTCTATGATTCTATGAGTCTATGAATATCTGTCCCATGGTAATCAAAATATGAGCTATCTGCCAATTTCAGTAGAAGTATTAAATAAATAAAGTGTATTAAATGATGGTAAAACTACACAGCTGTTCACATAGGAGTAAATGTGAAAAAAAATACACATCCTTAAGTACCCCTCTGTCAAACACATGTATGTAGTGTATCATTAAATGATCACACACTGTGCATGCTTAATTATAAACTAAGAAATAATTATGAAGTATGACTTTCCCAGCACCTGAACAATGCATAAATATATTGATTATGGAATCTCAGATAAAGATGATAGAATATTGCACTGCAGCTATGAGGCTTGTAGGAAGAGGAAATACTTTTTGAACATGCCAACTGTCACGCTGAAGAATGCAGACAACCTTTCACACATACGAATCCATTCTTCAGGACGGAAATAAAAGCAAGAGATTTCAAAGATGTGGGGGTTGAACTGGATGATCTTTAATGGTCCCTTTTAACCCAAACTATTCTGTGATTCTATGAGTCTATAAAATACATATGAATTCAAGATGATTGCTCAGAGTTTAGCTGGTTATGTATCGATTAGATCATTGCTTTAAAATAAGAATGATTGGTACCTGTGAAGTATGTGGCATACTGCAGGAGTGGGGAAAATGTGCACGAGACAGAAATATCAGGCTTGCTACCTCCCAGAGTTGAGAAGAAAGACTCATACTTTATAACCTGTAGAGCACAGAGAGGTTAGTGGTGGAGAAAAGAGTTTATAAAATGTCAAAAATATCTCTCTGTTAAGTCTCTGGCTTCTGGGATTGTGCAGAGTTATAAATAAGCCCATAGTTCCCAGGTTCATTTTCAGGAGGTTTCTCCTGAGGGTCAGACTGACGGATTAGGTTGAAATGACCCTTTTGCAAGAAACATTCACCCACTGGCAAGTAGGTACTTCCTCTATAGAATTCCTCAACGAATTTCTCTATGTGTGAACTCTTCCTGGGGCACAATGATTATTTACTCTCCTTTGCTTGCTGTCGTGTACTGGATGAAGTCTATTACATTCCTGGACACTTAGGGATAGGATCCAGTATTATTCTGCTGTAGCTAGTATTTCCTCTGCAGTTGAGATGGACAAGAGTTGCTGAGTTTTACATTGTTTGATTAGATGCAGTGGAGAAGTGATTAGTATACTTTAGACAAGGAGTTTGCTTCTGATCACATGCTTGGTGGGACTGGAGAATGGCTTGAAGTCTAGGATGGACACCTCTGTCCATTTTTCCCAGTAAAATCTTCTGTGTGGAATGTAAGGACTTAATGATTTTCTGCGTAGATTACAAGGCAGAATGGTATGCAACAGAAGTGTATCACCAATGGGAACTCACCACTTAATGCTTGAGTGTCTCTTTAAATAATGTTTATTACTTTGAAGAGCTATTTCTGCATAAGGATGAAAGAAAAACAAAGGGTTTGCTTAAAAGACCCTAAACTCCACCAGCTGCACTCTTGCTGTATTTTCAACAGTGATATAACACCGTGATGAGAAACAGTATCTTGATATGAAAAGAGTGCATTTCTAGTAAGAAATGAGACAATGCAGGAGAAAAGGTTATAATAAATGACAAATAGAAAGGGTAAATCCTGCTAATGCAACTAGCAAGAAGGTCTGTTGTTGTTTGTTTGGTGTTTCTTAATCCTGGATAATTCACTCAACCTGGAAGTGCATCAGGTTTTGTCTTTTTATTAATGAAAGCATTAGTTTGTGATGAACTTGCAGATGACAAAATTACCTCACTTAAAATATAAAAGCTCAAAATGTAGGGTACTAGAAATGAACTGAATAACAAGCAAGCAAACAAAAAAGAAGAAATTTGTTCTAAAAATCTCCTTGACTCTCACTAACATAGGGAAAGCTAAAAGAAAGAAATGCATGAGTTATTAAGATTTTCATTAAGTTGCTATTTTATTTTGTGGGAAAGGGCACTTGCATTTTTCTTTTTGGGACATAAGGGTGACAAAGCTAATTTCTACCCTGTTTGGCTTAATTTTTTTTGACTTCTCTAATTAACTCAAATAATGTGTAATCTCTCTGTTAGTCCCCAGCTCCCTCAGATGTGTTTGGAACCCATGGCCAAAAGAGGTCAGGAAGATACTTTGTTCCTGCAGATATCGTGAATGATTGGGATGATAGCTGGGACAATAGCTGGTGGGGGCTTGCACGCAGGCCTGCTGCAGGCTTCCTTGTGTTTAGCCAGCAAGTCAGGGAGGGTGGCAGGGTTTTTAGGGTGAAGTAATGAGGTGGCGGCGGTGGGGAGAACTGAGCATGTGATGGCGAGGACCATAGGCTGCATTTGTGTTATGCAGTCACACAGCTGTCCTTCAAGATGGGCACATAGCCCCATCAAGCCTGCAGCCCGGAAGGCAGTCCTGGGGAGTCCCTTTAGGAGAGGATGTATAGACCAGAGGTCTACCTGCACATGAAAACACGGTGATGACTGCTCATTGCCTCTACATACTGGGATAGGGCTAGAAATTTCTGTGATCCTGATTTGAAAGTGGAGGTGCATTAGAAAGATCTAAGAAGTTGTCTTAATGGATGGAAATCTAGGTTGGAAAGGGGAATCATATTACATTAGGAAAATATAAACATGGTTAATATTTAATGCCATGTTAGGAGTGCGTTCCAGCTTAAACAATAATTGAAATAGTCCTCAACAAATATGCAACAAAAAGATCATGAAAAACAAAATAAAATAATAAGTAAATTAAGAAAATTACACGCTGGATTAATTAATTGTCTCTGAGATGGATGTTATAGACATGCAGCTATTTCTCATCCTTAACATAGAAGCCATTTGAAGATGTAACACTGGGAAAAGCAGCAAAATAAAGAAAAAATATTGGAAAATAAATGGCTCACTTCTTTCTTCTGTGTTGACAAGGAGGATACCATATCAAGAGCATTGACTATGACTTAAGAAATTAAGTTTCTGAGAGTCTTAAGTGCTAAGATCATTCATTCCCCAAAGCCCGTGCTAAGATTCTTCAGCCATGAGTAGACTGTGCAACTGATACACTCATATTTCCCTACCTTATCTGTGAGGAGCTAGCTCGACTAATGAGCATTTGAAGAAACTGGAATGTGGGATGGCGATGCCAGAGTGACTCTTGGGTCTGCAACAGTACTGCCACTGTGCCTCTCAGGCTTCAATTGTCAGAGATAATGTGGAGCTATTCTGTGATTCTGTGATGGCATAATGAATATAACATGTTGGTGATATTTTGCCTCCTTTTTCATGTAACCTACAAACTGTACGATTAGATGACAAGTGGTGAATGATTCCTAAACTGTTGTTAAACTAATGCAATTTAAAAAAGTGATAAAAATAATGTGATGGTGTTGCTTTACAGGTGCTCATTTATGGTAGTAAACTTTGCCCAGTGCACAGAAATTAGGGTGGACAGTTTCAGGCTTATATTTCTTACATCCCAATTCTTAGAATTGATGTCTTTAAAAATAAAATATTAAGATGGTGTGATTTTATAGGCATGTCTTATTTAGTGGTTCTACTGAATCATTGCAGTAAATACTCATCTAGGCGACTAAGTCTCCTGAGATAAAGTTAGGCACTGGCTATCAAAAAACTAAGACATATTTAAAAATTCAGTAGTGCTTGTATTAAGGACTTCGTTTGGTTTTCTGCTGCTTTACTGTTTCTTGGTTTATTCTGTGGGGAGGCTGGATGTTTT
The DNA here is from genome assembly GCA_009867235.2 of Psittacus erithacus. Taxonomy (NCBI): domain Eukaryota; kingdom Metazoa; phylum Chordata; class Aves; order Psittaciformes; family Psittacidae; genus Psittacus; species Psittacus erithacus. The sequence goes on along the minus strand of WYDI02002823.1, from coordinate 20,848 downwards.
GGAAACCTTTGCAGGAAACTTAGCACTACAGCAGTGACGGAGGTAGGTTACAGGCTCTCCAGGAGTCCTTTTCAATTCCTCTGATTTGTCTTGGCCTACAGATGTGAATTCCTGGGTACAGTCTTGAGGATGAAAGTTTGGGATCTGCACTAGGATGACGATGCCCATCACATTTACCTGCCACATCCAGAACACACCCAAGAACACCTCTACACAGAAATGGGAAAAGACTGTTATAAACGTAATCCTGGAGGGGTTACTTTTCATCTACTGATATTTTAAATTTTCATAGGCAAGCACTTAAATGCATTACTTAGCTTTGTTGAACAATTTTATTAGTGGTATTTCATATTCTTGCTTACAAGCAATATAAATAAGATCTTTTTTGCATATGAGAAAGGTATTTTCTTAAAGAGTAACAGTCCTTAGCATATATTAGAAATGGGGTGGCAAGTTAGGAAAAGAACCAACAATGCTTCATTTCTGTATTGTCAGTGAAATAACTCCTAACAAGTGTCTTTGCTTTTAGCCTACTTTTGTCTGCTTACAAAGAACTTGTCAGGAATTCTAGGTACCTACTCTTCAAGTGGAAAGAATAGATGGCCTCCAGTCTCTCACAGGGACAGCTGAGAATTAAAAAGATCTTTTAGAGAACCTAAGAATGGCTTTAGCTCCTTCAACGGCTGAGCAAGGATTTATAATAAAATTGTGAATGCACGTGCTACAACCCTCAGCGAAGAGCAGTCATGATACTGCAGTATTTGCAATCTAAAACACAGCTTTTCCAGGCACCCTTCTGCACTTTATAAATGCTTTTGATGTAGAAATAATTTCTGGCATAGCTCTTGATAATTCTTGACAAAAAATTTAAGATTACAATCTCCCATTACAAATGTGAACTAAATGTGTGTCCTGGAAGCCTTCTTTTCAGCACATACCATAAAGCAGTATGGGCAGGGGCTGTCTCAAATGAGCTACAGAATTGCTAGAAATGAATATTACATGGCATAGGCAGGTTTGCGCTGGGCTGCCTCCACTCTGTCAACTTCCTTGTGTGCTTGGGTGCTGTCGGTGATGGGGACCTTTATAAATGCACATGATACAACTACTGCCAGTGCCAAATTCCTGAGCGTGAACACTAAGAACTTCTGAGGTTCTTTATTGTCCTGAAGAAATAATTGCTACTTGGGAGACATAGGTTTGTACTTCTAAGGCAGTGTCAATCATCAGGAAATGCACGTTGTAGAGCTGTAGATCAAACTTTCCTACCCAGAGTGTTGTGAAAGGCAGCACCCCAACACCATTCGTCTTTCCAAGGAGATATCATTGCCCAGTTCTTCCTGCACGTTCTCCCACTCCTGATGTCCTGTTGGCTTCTTTTTGCACTTGCTCTTTTCTTTGCTGGTCTTGAATGACACATTGAAGGTCAGAGATACTTGTCATCATAAGTTTATCTCCCTTTCTCCCCCTTGCCCCATCATTTGTGCCCTTCTGCCTCCCCTACTTGTAGTTCACTGGGGGATCCTTTTTCTCTCTTTGATTTCCCTTTCTTCATGCCATCTGCCCTGGACCTTTAGTTTCTCATGTCCTTCTGGCCCCTCTTGCTGAGGGGAGGGACTTTGCTGAAAAGGCCTGCCTGTTTGAAAGGACAAGGGAAAATAGCTGTTCTGACTCCCAGATTATAGCATGCTTTAAGAATGCTATATTCTTAGGACTAAGGTATTTAAAACATACATATTGTATATCGTTAGGAGTATGTCTAACCACATTACATGCTCATACCTTGCCTTCTGTCCTGACAGCTTGAACTTGGTAAAATTTGCATTTATCCACATTGCATCATCTCGCGTGTTCTCTGCCTGGTCTAGCTGCAGCCTCTCCCTGGGCTTGTGCACATACAGCTTGAAGTTGTGGGAGCATGACCCAGTTTCCTGCTGTCCACCCCAGGGAGAAGAGAGGCAAAGCTGTGACCAGAGTGACTGCACAGAGGATTCAGTGAATTCCCAGCCTCACACCTTCCCACTCCTCCCCTGTTCCAGGGACTCTCCAGCTGTCTCTGTGTTTACTTCTTCCTTTCCTGTAGCATCTTCTTATAGTCTCTGTTCCTCTTTTGCATGCCAGAGAGCATGTTATATGCAGCCTTCTTGTTTTCTCTTCTGTTGCACTGAGCATGCCTAGGCTCCTTCACAGCTCTTGTCCGCCAAGGCTATGAAAGACGGTACATTCATTGCTTCTCCTCGTTCATGCAGTCCTTAACAGCAACAAAATCCCTTCCTCTGTGCAGTTTATGTTTACTAGGCTTGTGTTTGTAATTTGTGAGATTGGCTGCACAAAAACTGGTGTAAATTTAGTAAAAAGACATCTGTAAACATTACTGCATTCAGCATTATGATTATTTTTAAATTTAAAGTAACATTTGCTGTCAATATCACAGATGGTACTAAGCAAGGCTTTAGTTTTAAGGTTAGGAGCCTAGATCTTTTTCCAGCTGAGACATTAAAGACAAAACCCATGAAGTTTCTGAAAGGAAGAGGCATCTCAGACTGGTGTGCAGAACCACTGTAATACTCAAATCGGATTTTTCAGAGCCAGATGAAAGCATGACAAACTGGTGAGGAGAAGGGTCAGTCAGCTGAAGGGCAAAAAACCCTGCAAAGTTTGGCCTCTCGGCTACCTTCATGGACTGGCTGACATTCCTGCTGCATGACAAATGTGCCAGCATCATCTTCCCAAGCTGGGAGGAGAAACAGTAAGAATGTGGGAGAAACTTGATAAAGCCAAGAGCATGATGGAGGGATTTAGGAAATAAACCTCTCCTTTATGGAAGGATCTCGGCTATTGGTAGATTTCCATAAGGGAAGTAGTGGTAAGGGAACGAAAGACATTACACTAGGTGGGAAATACGTCAGGCATGCAGAGAGGAGGCAGGACAGCAAGACATGGGATACAGGCTCCATAAAAAAAGCCTTGTGTAAAACATTGCTTGTCTATAAAGGCTTACATGACCTTTTATGATTCTTCCCCATAAACATTGCTGCATCATCATTGATGAAGTCTCCATACTGTTGTCCTCTTTCTATATTTTCTGGGCTATCGTGATGCTTTGGTGTTAAATGAAGGAAAGCAGCCCAGTTTACGGCTTCCACCTTGCAGTATTGCTACTCAGCATATTTAATCTGCTACCAGTGCTGACAGTTAGTCCTATCAATATCCAAGGGTGCCAGAAATGTCACAATAATTGTGAACAACTGTGGTGGTGGGGCAAAAAATTAGGCTCCTGGAGTCTTCCTTCTATGCACTCTTGAGAATCTTTGCATGGTCTCCTGACCTGTGCATACCTGCATGTGCTTGACAGAGCACAGATCAGTTGTGGGGAACAATGGCCAGGATTTAAGACCACATATGGTAAAATAAAGTATCTCAGCTCCCAAGAAATACAGGCTAAGAAGGAATGTACGGTAGACAGCTGTGCTGAAGAAGGTTCAGCTGCATTTGAGTCTATCCTACTTTCACAAATAGAAATTTTAGACATTAGGAAAAAATTCTTTACTGTGAAGGTGGTGAGACACTGGCACAGGTTGCCCAGAGAAATTTGGTTGCCCCATCCCTGGCAGTGTTCAAGGCCAGGTTGAATGGGGCTTTGAGCAACCTTGTATAGTGGAAGGTGTCCCTGCCCATGGCAGGGGGGTTGGAACTGGGTGATCGTCAAGATCCCTTCCAACCCAAAACACTGTATGATAAGGGAAAGGCAGGTTACAGTGGATATACAGTCATTATTAAAGGAAGGCTTGCAAGTTAAGCTTGTGTTCCTCTTTAAAAAAGGGAGGCCAGTTGCTTTTTGGCAGCTGGGCTTGACTGTCTCACACATCTCTGTCTCACCCATCCTCTCACTCCTGCGTCCTAAGAAAGCCACAGCTGTGCACATCCGGAGAATGCTGGGAAAGGAGAGAGGTTGATCATTAGGCTTTCTACATCCCTTATTGCCAGGCCCTCAAGAATCTGCCTTGACAGTCCCACCTGAGCAGCCTTCTGAAAGATGGCAGTGGAAAGCTTTAGCTATGGATAGCAAACAGCTATGGGCATGCACACAAACACACCAGGTTATGCCTACACTGCAAGCTGAGCTAAAGGATCCTTCAGGTTGCAAATGAAGATGCTCAGGGGTTTGGAAATACCAGAATCATGGTTTCTGTTGGCAATGCAAGTCTGGGAGAATATCATCAATTTTGTGTATGTCCTCCCTGAGAAGCTCAGTTCTTTAGGGCAGATCCAGTGTGTGATGCTCCTTTTGACTCTGAACAAGTCCCTCATGCACGTGCAAAAGACTTATCAAAGACTTACAAGTCTGTCAAGTCTATGAATGAGCTTTCTTACAGAAAGCAAAATATACTTTTGTTAAGTTCACGGTTGCTTATTCCCAGTTAGAAATGTTTAATCAAAATGAAGAGGGAAATGGTTAGTATTAGTTATGCTGCTTGTGTTTCAGTATTTTGAAATGGTTGAGCTGTTTGTGGTTTTTTTGTTTGCTTTTGCTGGGGTTGTGTTTTTGCCTTGAAAATGGATTTTTGCCTTGAAAATAGACTTCTACTTGTGATCTCATGTAAAAACTGGGAAACATTTACCCAAGTCATAGGCAATTGAAAATTGTTGTAATAAACAATTTTAGGCAATTGTAATATAAATGTTTATACTACTTGGCATATATCTGCAAATATATTTATTTACATTGTAGGCTAAATGATTCAAAGTGCCTACTGTAAAAGAGCTCGTAAACGTGCAAGTAGCCCATGCAAGTACCTCAGCAAGGTAAAGCAGTGGAACACCAGAAGGTTTTCTTAAACTTACCGGCAATTGGCCCTGAAATAAGAAGCGACAATCAATAGATTTTAACAGTTTACACATCACAATAGAAAAATAAACAAAGCTCTGCATGGCTGTGTGTTCGATTTCCTTGTTTACTGCAAGGCTGTATCATGAACAGTCACATTTCAGCTCTATTTTTAGACAACATTTACAGAGAGGAACTGTGATACCCAGAGCTCCTACGAGCTGTGCGTTTCCCAGGGAGACCTCAGGGAGCAGCTGATGTCTTGTTTCCTTTTCCAAAGAGGGTAGCTCCAAGCTCCCTCTTTTTGCAATTTCCTCCTGAGAAAGGCAAAGGGGGACCTTTCTACCTTGGAATGTGGCAGGGGCATCCTCATGGGTGGGCAGCCCTGCCAGCACTGACCCTGTGCCACACACCCTATAAACAAGCCACTGAGAGCTGCTGGATGAAGCAAAAATTGCATTTTGCAAAATAAGCCTGAAGTTCAATCATTCTTGAGGTAATGTACATGAGAAGGAAATGAAACTCCTCTCTGGAAGAGTGATACATTTGTTTATTATCTGAGGAACCAAATATTGTGGAAAGGAAAATGGGGTCTATAACATCTTGTATCCATTTGTTGTGCAGCTCAGAGGGTAAACGTGCCTTTTACTGACTATAGATGTAGTGATAGAAACAACCCCTTGTTGCAGTACTTGAAACCAAATTTAAAACGAAAGAGTTGATGTGATTATATGAGTAAGTTTCAGTCATACTGAAAATGAAAGCAAAACCCATGAAGGATTCACATGAATCCTTCAAGTGACATTAACCTCATGAAAAAATCTGCTTTGCTGTCATCTGTAAGCATTTCACAAGCAGGAGGATTTAGTGCTAAGGAAGTACACAGTTTATCTAAACTTCCCCTCCAGCAGCTGTCAGTGGGTTTGAAACTTCCCCATGTCGCCTCAGGGACTCCATGGTGAAGGTGATGATTTTGGTTCAGGACCTCAGAGGATGTGCAGTCTCACAGCCCTGTTAAGAGAGGTAATCTGACTGCCAGGACTTTTATATGGCATAGCTAACACAAATAAATCAATTTAAGAAACACTGCTTTTCCCCTTCCCTCTAACTGTGTTCACGGATGCCTGTGGCAGCGCTTACAGAGGTCAGGCCAAGCAGCTGTTGCCATCATAATTTCATATTTTCAGTCACACTTGACAAAACTGTGGTTTTCTCTCCCAGTGTCCGATCTCTGCTCAAACTTACCAAGTCAATAAAACATTGGGTGGTGTTCCTGTCGACATTTAGGAGTGCAAAAAGTGGCGAAGTAGGTTCATTTGAGCAGCTCTAAGCTGAGGGCAATCACTCCCATGGCACCATCTCTGCACTCCCTGCTATCAGTATCTGCACTGATGGACATTAATCCGTCACAGATAGATGAAGCAGAACACCCCACAGGAAAATAAAGCAATTATTTTGCTGCTAGAAAAATGCTGTCAATTACAATTAAATGTAGTATGCTGTACATAGCAGCAATTTCTGCAAAAATATGGGCCTCTCCTGGCTATTTTTATACCTGTTTGGTTATAACAATATCTTATAACTGCTGTGGAGTCACGGTGCATTTTTCCTTTTCTTGGTGGTGGTGGTTTTGCACCTGACAAGCCAAAGGCATATACATTCTAATCATGTCCAGAGAGAAGATTGTACCAATTTATCTTAATCTTCTCTAAACTGAAGCAGTTAAACTGATACATGTGTGTGTGCAGCTGATGGTGCTCATCTACACTTCTCTTTCAATTAATCTCTCTGGCAGTTGCAGCACATCCTGCCTAACAACCAGACCTTGTGTGGGCTTGGGAGAGGTTCAAAGACCCTAACAAGAAAAGGACTGGCCTGCAAACAAGACAAAGCAGAACTGAAACTGAAGTCTCAAAGTGTTTTGCTTATTGCTCAGACCTCCCTTACAGTACGAAGTCTCACTGTGCCCCAGATTAGGAGGCTTGCCAACAGGCACTGTTTGAAGCCTGTTTGATAGACCACATTTTCTAATGCTGTTTAAATACATTGCCCTTTCTAGGGCTGCAGTGCAGAAATAATTAACATTTACCAAGTTCTAGCAACAATTTGTCTTTATTACAACTGAAGCTTTAAAGTTCTGCTGACAGTTATTCTTACCTTTCTCCTTAGGATTCAACTTGACCAACGTTTAAGCAGACAGATGCTGGCACTCTAAGCAACACTGCTCACTGCCCGCATCTTGTCCCTGGGTTCCCGTTTCTTCATGCTACTGTAAATATTTGTGCAGTTGTTCAAAGAACTGATATAGCTGGGGAAAATAAAAAGAAAGAAAAAAGGTTGCTCTCAACCATATCAGTCTAGTGATATATCCACTTTGCCTTGTGGACATAGGAACAATTTTGCTAGTAGAGGGGAGGGAGATAGTGTGGCTGAGCAGGGCAGTTGGAGGCAAGGGGAGTGGAGGACAGCATTTTTTCAGTGGCTGTGCTGACTTAGGGTGTTTGTCAAACAGTACAGCCTTCAGTTCAGCCTTTGATTTCATGTGATGCCTCCTCCTAAGGAATTCTTCACAATAACTGATATTTTTCGTGTTGACAAAGTGCATTTAGTGGCATCTCACTCTGGTAGCTGAGCATGTGTGGGGCTGACTCTCACTGCCTGGGATGCCACATAAAAGTCCTGGCCACTGGGGTTCAACCCACAGTTAGCATCAAATACTCAGCAATAACAAATGGGCAGCAACACTTTGCCATGGCCTATCTGAAAGACAGGAGTAAACCAAGAGCTTATTTGTATTTATATTTGCATGTAATTAAACCACTAGGACACTAAAGACCTAATCCGATTGAAAGTTCTTTGATTACAGCATTTTAAAATGTGCCTTCATTACAAACTCAGTAGGCCCACTTAGTTTGTAATTATAAACATTAATAAGTGGTATAGAAAAATTGGGACAGCCTGGAGGATTTGAGGATGGGAACTCCTCCTGAGAAGGATATGAATGCCAGAGAACCAAGTGTTGGTAAATGTCAGCAAATTTGGCTGAAAGTCTTTCAGGCTAGTTTTATCATACACATAGATATAGGAGAAATTGGGCCATCTCATTTAACAAGAAAAGGCCCCAGACTCTGGCTTTGTATTGGTGCTCTTTGGATAGGGGAGAGAAGTCCTGATGGTCATGAAAATGACCACGACAACAGAAGCCTGTCTGATTCAGCATGGTCTTTGTTCCCATACCTGCCTTTTTGTTGAAGCTTTATTTGAGGTCCCTGGGATAGGACTTAGGCTTGATGCAACTAAGCCTTGGGTCTTGCATGCAATTTTCTCACCAGCTACTTTTCTGGTCCATTATTGGTTCCAAATACCAAAGTAACAGGTCAGCAAAAAGGACCATAGTCTGGTGATCACTTCAAATAACACAAAGTAATCAAATCAATCTCCTTTTATAAGGCCAAGAATGAAAAAGTGGTGATAAAGCAACTTGAAAAGATTATGGATTAATCATGAATTAGTATTAAGGGCACTTAGGAAACTGCAACTCATTTTGGTAGAAGAAAGGTCTAGCAATCACTGCTGTTTCATGGTTCACCAGCTAGCTCTACTACATTGCCATTTTGAAGCGAACTTTGAGACGATGGCCTAGGCAGGGTTTTGTAGGCTTGTCCTGTCAGTGCAAGTTCTGAAGCAGAAAAGGCAGCTGATGAGCATGTAACAGTCTCAGAGTTTTGAACTCTACCTGTTATTTCAGTCTTAGAGAAGAAAGCCATGCTCAGTGGGAACATGTCTAGCACATTCAAGGACAGTACTAGCCTCCTTCAGAGGGAGTGTTCTAATACTTTAGGATGCTGGGAAGAAGAAGTTCAAGGTAAGCGACAGTCACTGTAGTTGAACATGTTACTTCCCACCACCTGAGGTAAGGTAACTTGCTCTGAGCATGCTTCAGCTGAAGGGTATCATGCCTCAGTGGAAAACCTCTCCCTGGAGGTTCAGCCAGGGCGCTCCCTGCCCTTTTCCATCCTTCTGGCCTCATCTGTGCCTCCCTACCCTCTCCATCAGCAGTCTTTTGGCACTGACGTGAGCCAGACGAGGGAGACAAAACGGCAGAGAGAAAATCCCTTCTTTCTAAGGATGAGTTTTAACAAATTCTGAGCAGATTGGAGGAGCCCCAGTGTTAGCAAGAGGAGGAGGAAGGATGGGACTGGGAGCTGGGCACAGCAGAGGGGAGCAGGACTGCTTTTTCAGCTGCACTGAGTTGTTAGACAGGCTTTGCTGTAATGTCAAACCACACCTTGAGTTACATCACACCACCGTTGAGTCTGGCTGTGTGTGTGGGATGGGTTACCAGCAGCTACCTGCTGGGTGGTACATAGCCTTCTGCCATTGCTCCATTTTACCGGCACACTGTTAGTGTAATTGCCTTCCCATTCAAGGCTAGCATTACCTGCAGCCTTATAGGAAGTGTTCCTATTACCTGGTGACTCACATTAGCTGCAGGCATAGACCTAAGAGCTTAGACCTCTTTGTGCAGGCCAGCCTGCAGCTGGGTTCTTGTCAAATGCAGCCAGGGATGTTAAATGAGAATTACAGAAATGAAGCGCATGCTAAATGTCATAGAATCATGGAATAGTTAGGGTTGGAAAGCACCTTAAGATCATCTAGTTCCAACCCCCCTGCCACAGGCAGGGACACCTCACACTAAACCATGTCACCCAAGGCTCTGTCCAACCTGGCCTTGAGCACCACCAGGGGTGGAGCATTCACAGCTTCCCTGGGCAACCCATTCCAGTGCCTCACCACCCTTACAGTATGGTATGTATGTCTGTGCACCAGTGTTACAGAACAGGCTGAGGTAGGAGGATATTTTGGATCAAGACTGGTCTCGTCTAAGTTTAGACCTCTACAATTTAAAGAGCTACACTGAGGTATCTGGCAAAGCTCCCTTTGGAGTCAGCTTGAGAGAAGCAAGCCCTCTTAGGATGCTCTTCATCCTATCCTGGTGTAGATACACACATCATCAAAAGGTGATAAATACTTCTCTGAAATTTTAAAGGGGCTAAATTCTCCATAGGCAACTATTTTTAAATGAGGGTTTCTTGCATTATGAGGGACTGTTTCTTTCAGCTGACAGTGCAGAGTGGCTTGCTGGAGTGTGCACTTGGCCAGAGGAATCCCACCATTTCTCTCCCAGGACCTGAGAGATGAGGAAACGAGCAACGTATTTCTCCATGTCTGTAGAATCACAAACACATTCTCACTGCAAAGCAGTAACTAAAAATTGCATCACACTTGAAGGGAAAGGTAGTGATGAAAGAAGGAACTGCATTCCATTCTCCAAAAGACAAAGAACAGAAAGCTTTTGAAAGAAGAAGAAAATAGCCACAAATTCAGCTTTGTTCTGGACTGACGCAGGTATTTCTGTGCAGTGTGACGCTGACCACACAGCTGCTTCTTTACAGCTAAGCCTTGATACCTGTAATGAATTTTGCTTTGGCTTGTTTTGCTGTTACCATCTTAAGGTATTTTTTTACTTACAAAAGTGTTACTTGGCTTTCTTTGAAACCAAAGGTAGATGCCACTTGATTTTTTTTCTGAACATTAATCTATGTTTAGGGCTGTGTAAACTCTCAAGGTGATAACTGTTCAGAAATAGCACTGTATTGTTCAGTGTGGAAGCCCAGACCTCTGTTAGCATGCCAACACACCTACATCTCCTGGGGGTATAAAGAAGCAAAGTATTCTTCACTGCCAGAAGAAACCCCTTGTGCAGACACAATTACACTAGCAACATAACCCTTTCATTGATAGCACTCATTTCCTCCAAGGAGTAGTGATTGTGCTGTAGCTGTGAGAAACAAAGGTTTGTTGGTTTAGCAGTATCTGCAGTAGGGGTGTTTTGTCAACAGAGTGCACAGGTTAGACTTCTATACAGCTGTAGTACCAGAAGTGATACCTACTGTGCTAGACCTTGATGTCTGTACATTTTATTTCTTTCAGCAAAGGTTTTCACTGCTGATTTGCACTCACTCATTCTGGGGCTGCTGGTGATGGGCTATACAGCATCTTAAATGGCAAAAAACACTCATCAGAGAGGTTTTTAAACAGTCACACTTCATCACAGATTGCAAAACTTCTCTTGCATTATTTTATGAAATAATACACAGTCTATTCAAATTATGTTTATTCTCAATATGTCTGAGATGCTTATGTAAGTGTAAAACACGTTTCAGTTATTCTCCTGCCTTAAATTTGGGCTTTATTCACTGTTTTACTTAAATGAGGGGCCACAACTGTGTATGGCACAATAACATCTACCTGGTTTTGTAAAAATAAACATGCACTTGTGGAATGTGTTTGAAAGGAGGTAGGCATACACTCTGTCAGCTTCTTTCTCCTTAAGAAGAATGTGTATCCTCTTGCCTCTGCTTCTGCTTGCAATGAGAAAACATGCCAAAAATGCTGTCATTTAAGCTAGGCTGCTAGTATTTGGTTCTGCAAGGGTTAAATGGTGTCATTGCATAGTTTCACTTCCTCTCTGTCAGAGACAGAACTACACGGTATGAAATAATGTGTTTATATTCCTCTCCTATTCCAGGCAGACTTACGGAGCACATTAATGTGATTACTGCGTCAAACATTCTTGCGTTCCTTTAGCACAGAGCAATTGAAAATTAATTTTTTTAGAGGGTTTTTTTTTTGTCTTCTCTAAATGGAAGGGATGCTCAGGAAATTTTGCATTAGGTGAGTAATTGGCCTGGATATAAGTGTTTGCCCTGTAGAAGCATTTTCAAGTGTGGAGTGATAAACTGTGTCTCTGGAGACCAGTAATCCAGCAAACTGCTATGATTCTGTCTGTGGCAGATGTGATAGATGCGTAAGTTGGGGTATGCATTTCAAATAAGTAAATTTAGGCTACTGTTAAACAATCACTTTGGATAATGTAAAGGAAAATCCTTTTAAAGAAGTTCTATGAAGTCTACATGCCTGCTGCATCATAGATAAATGACTGCTAGAAGTAAAACTTGACAGCTCTCAGCCGCAAAGTGTGAAACCATGTTATTGATACATTCAATCTGAAGGACCTGAAGGGGTCAAGGTGGGGACAAGAGGGTAAAAGAGTGATGTACAAGTTTAATTCCAGACTGTGCTGTAAGATGCTCAGCATTCATGCTCAGGCTGTGCTGTCTGCTTAGTTGTACATGAAATAGTGACAAGATTGGTGACAAACTCCAGGAACTTTTTGAAATTCCTATAAGGAATGGAAGGAGGACAGCAGAGCCAGGGGAAAGGTATGGAAAGGGAAAAGAGATGCTGGGGGAAAGGGAGCAGAAAGAAGATTTTTTTTTCTATTAGACTAGCCTTCCTCTCCTCTGTAATCTCCTTTGGGCAGCCTAGTCTTGCTCGAGGGACAGCTGTACAAGCTATAATTTGCTACAGATCCTTTGCCTGACCCTTTTGTATTCCTTGCTACCTTATTTCCTTTAGCCCAAATAAGCAGGAAACATGCCTGTAAAGACTTTATACGTATTTAAATGGTGCAGACAATGATCCTGTGAAGAAAATGGCCTCACTTCTGGACTCCACTACTCCTTTGCCACAGTAGGTCATTACATTTGACATTTCAATGCTGCACCTCTCCCACAGCATGAATTGGCTTCCCTCTGCCTACCTTGACTTGAAGCAGGGCAGTGCCTCAGCCCAGGATGGCAGGCTGACACTCGGGTTTTGCTAGTGGCGATTTAAAAGGAAGGTGGGCACTTTGTTGTGTGGCAGGACTGGGAAAGGCTCTGCAGTGAGAACAGAGGTGTTGCAGTAAACATTTCTTGCAGTGGAGAAATACTTGAATGTTCTTATTTCAAGGAAACTGTTAGTAGTTTTTGTGAGTTGTTTGCCAGAGACTGCTATTATGCATGTGTATTAAAATAAAGGCCATGATATTTGCTTAGCAGCAGGAGAGCATTAGCGTGTCACAATGCTCTTTTGCACCTTTCCCTAGTATGTGGCCACAGCAACCTTTCCATTCACTGTATGAGAAAATGTCCCTTGAGCTAATTTCTTTTAAAGATGACAACTCAGACCTTTCTTCTGCACTTTCCTCTAATGCTCTTTCTTACCTTCATGCTTATTTTCTTAACTCATCTGCTACAATCTGCCCTTCATGTGTGTGATCTTAGCTTCTAAGTGGCGCAGCGTTTACAGCCAGGTAGAAATGAAGACACCGCCACATGGCATTAGCTTACTTCCTCCACCCCAGGAACGTGCTTCCAATTCAGGCCATGCTCAATAGGCACAGATTAGAGCTACTGAAGAAAGGTAAGTTTTGCTTAATGCTGAATGGGGAGTAAATAATAGTCCGTATTACATGATGATTCAATGGATGAGAGAAACCCCAAAAGCTTATAGAGACCCTGTGGAGGAAAAAGCAGACATGAAAGACTGATGATTGACGCTTAGTACTTGAAAGACATATAAACAAATCCTAGTTAAGTCTTTCTACTAGGTGAATCACTGCCACCAGTATTAAAATGTCAAAAGATCCCTAATGTTCAAAATGATTGCTGAGATGGCAGTTCTTTTCTAAATCCCTGTTTTCAGTTGCTCTTTATCTTTCCTTTGGAAGTGAAATTTCCCCATCAGCCTTGACTTGGAAATGAAAAATTGGAGACTTTCGAAACTCAATTTTAAACAATGCTGCCCAGCGTAAAATAGAATCTGTTGTTCTTCTGAAAAATGTGTGGCTGCCTGACATTTTCTAGCAAAGCTGCTGGCTTTATAATTTTCAGTCTTATGATTTTGACAGCTTGGGAAAAATGTGCAAGGGGAAATACTACATAGATATTAGGCTTGGGAAAAACTGCTCTGTATTTGGCAAAAGTTGTATTTTTTATATATATATTCAGAAAAAAAAAGAATTACTGGTGACACAGATACTCTTAAAAAGAGTTTCAAAACTGTTCTTTCAGCTGCAAATAATTATCTGATTTTATTAAAAGGGTTATTTGAAAGCATCACAGAGCTCCTGTGTAGGCATGGTAATACAAGTCTTATATTCTGAGTGAGTGCTGCTCAGATGTGCCTCCTGTGAAGCCCAAAGCCCAGCCATCAGCGGGTTACCTGTGGTGGGGTTTGTACCACTAGAGCCAGGGGGAAGCAAACACTTGGCATGTGGTGGAGACAGAACCACAGCCTGAGCAGAACTAATTGCAGGCCTTGTGGTGATGGGGGGCTTCAGAGAAGGTGCTCACTGTAGCCCAGAATAAATGGCTCCAAATGGAATTTTTAAAATTAAGGCTTTTTAAGGTCCATGAATGTTTAGGTGGCATAGTGATAGAGATCTGGTTTTGTGCCTTTGCAGTGGAAATGGCTGTTGGCTAATGGTGACTCCATCCACTGAAAGGTCAGTGCCTGAACTGTTATTAACAGAAAAGCATAACTTTTGTAATAAAGCAGGTATCTCACTTTTGGCACAGGGGTTTTCTATCCATGACCCACAGGCTCGCAAGGGTGAACAATCGCTCCCTGCTCTGCTGAGCCCAAAGTGTTTTCAGTTAACAGCTGGATAGTAATGTGGGGGCTGCAAGAGACTGTAAAGACTGACAGCAGTCCGCTTTTCTAGTCTTTAGGAATGACTGCTTTCACAGCAGATATATGTCTTTTACTTATGTTTTAAATTAAACCTTTTTATAAACAGTGAAGGACACACAGGCAGCAGACCAGTTCTCCACCTAGGCAGTAACCTCTTGCTGGCACAGACCCATTTTGTTTCAGCAAAGTACTTAAGTACATGCTTAACTTTAACCACCTGAACTGTTCCGCTGGAGCCACGGAGGTGACTCATGAACTAAAGTTAGGCCCCTGCTTGCGTGTCTTGCTGACTGTGGGCTTCTGCAGCATCTACTGCCAGATATTTGAGAGAGGAAATGAAAGAAACTCTGTAGTGGACAGTTAAAGGAATAATTTACTAACAGAGAAAACTTTGTATTGCTTCCAAATATCTGAAAAGTGATCTAACATGGCTGTAGATATTTTGGTAGTCTAGACATAGGTTTAAACCATTGTTAGTCCAACTCAGAGCTTGATCTCTTATGTTGATTAGCATGTTTCTTCTTTAGTACTCCAGTCTCTCTTCATTGGGCTTTATCAGCTTTGGGGGTTTGTCCTAATTATGTATGCGTTCTTCATGCACTTACCATTAAATACAAAATTGCCGTGTAAGAACATGTAATAGAAGACAGAAAAATGCTATGCTCAGAGAATGCAACCCTGCATTGTAGAAAGGCTAGAGTAAAAGATGGTGCAGTTTCCAGTATAACTCTACTTTTGCAATGCATACACTGGTTTTCTTTTCTTTTTTTCCTTTCCAGCATACTCATCTTCCATTTGGATTGTCTTCCAAAAGCTCCTTAAGGGGAAGCACAATCTTTGCACAAATGGCATAGTGTTGGGATGGTGCTAAGAGGAGTCTTCAGACTGAAAATCTCACAACAATTTTCTGTGCCATAAGCAGCACTCATTACAATAAGGTCTTTCATTCAGATTATACAACTCCACACAATGCCCCACACCAGTCAGTTAATACAGCCAGAGCCCAGTTTTAAACACCACCCTTCCCACAAACCAACACACAGGCAGGATACCTCCGATGTATTCTCTATACATCTCTGTACATCTCTATACATGCATATATACATGTATAGGGTGAACTAAACAATTGCCACTTGCTACTGCTTCATGCATTTTGTAGAAGTGCTGTTTGTTTGTTTAGCTCTGGGTTATGTGAAGTTTAGAGGAAAGTACTGCAGACTTGCAGCAGGCTGACACAATCTCAGAGGCAGCAAGTGGAAGATTTATTAGGGGAATCTCCTTCTCCTTGAACATTGATTTCTCTGAGGGCTGACATTTCACTTCTTCCTGGTGCCACCTCCAAGGGCTTTAATTCCCCAAGTGACGGTAATAGAATAAAACTTGCCATCTCCTGTCTTTGTCACCAGTGTGGACATAGTCCAGTGCCTCCTGAAATTACCCTGGACTGTTCATACACAGATGACCATCCCAGATCTTAGCTGAATTACTTCCACTGGGCCAGATTGTCTAAGCTGCTGTTGCATTTGCTGGTAATTTCTGCAGAAAGGTCAATCACTGACTGGGTCTAATGCTTACTGTAAAAGCAGGTTGCTTCAGCAAAGGCCTGAGACAGGCTAGAATGGGATTGCATAGGAAGCCTTGTCTTGTTAATGCATGGCCAGAGGGTTTTCTGCGGGGGAATGGAGGTCTGCTAGACAGCCCTTTCTGTGAGTACCAGCTTCATTTTGAAAAGCACTGGAGAAATAGTACACAAGAGGCCACACTCAAAATATATCTGACTGCTTTAAATTCCTTCTGTATGAATTCAGCCTTTCCTTAATATCTATGGGAACTCTGACAGTAATCATCCTTCTGCTATGGTTTCTCCCTTTATATTAGTGTCCAGCAAAAACTAATCTCCACATTAACTCAGATGGCACAGCACTGATTTCTAGTCTGAAACAGCAAACAAAGGAATTGTGAATATGTACTTTATTCTTGACTTGTCATCCTATATGACAGGTACTTTTAGTACATCCTATATGACAGGTATGTCACATCCTACAGGGTAGACCTCTCTTCATTGCTAACACTAGAAGGGAAACAAAGGCTTGTTGTTTCTCTGAAGAACTAGAGTTACTCTTAGTTTCCACCCAGAAAAATCCTTCCCCACCATTAGGTATGTCCAGAGAAAAATCATAGATAGCAGTGGATGAAACATCGATTGATACATTAGGAAGTTCCTCCACTACTGTTTGAGCAGAGAAGACAGGAAGGGAATAAATAGCTACAATTCTCCAGTCCAACCAGGTAGCCCTAATTCCCTAAAAAGTCCTTAAGGTGTATCCTTTTTGAATTGCTACTTACCTTGCAGTCTACTTACATGCCTACATGAGATGCACAGCCACCATCAGTGTCATTCCATACTGAGCCTACACTATGAGATACTCAGCTGGGCAAGGGCATTCAGAAAGGTCATATGCTGTTTTTCTCTGTCAGAGAAGGAGAGTTCTGTGGTTCCTCTCCTTCACAGGCTCCTCTCATTCATGGCTTTGAGTGAGGTTTGAGCAAGGAGCTGCCCCTCTCAGGAATTCACGCTATTGCTACTGAGTTATTGGCCTGCTTGCCCAATGGGCAGATGGGTCAATAACACTAAGAACTTAAGGAAAAGAAAAAGACCTAGGTTCATCAATATAGGCCAATATAAAATTGTTTCAGGGCACACGACCTTTCATAATGTATTAGCTTGCATTTGGGACTGCCTAGCTTCCAGGATACTAAAGTATCTACATAACGTGCAAAGCCACCATCGATGTTGCTTACGCTGAACCAGTGGCCTGTCACCCTGTTGTGAATGTGGAATAAGGAAAGGGAAAGGACACACAATTCCCTTGGCTCCTTGAGCAAAGAGCAGCTGCAGCCAGACTCCTGGCACTCAGGACTGGGTCTGTGGGTCTCCCCTGATGGGCCTTCCATTAGGATTTGCTGTGTATTGCAGCAGGAAACTTCTTACTCTGAGCTGGTAAGAGGTAAGAGTAAAGGTAAAAGGCTTATTAAGAATCAAGAATACCTTCATACAGAAAAGCTGCAGGTTTCTAAATAATGTTACAGCAGCTGTCCTGGACTGCATCCTAAACTTTGCTGGGAAATGGGGCCAGGGCAGCTACTGTACCAGGTCCTGATGCCAGCCATGCCCTTGGCACTGAGGTCTGTAGGCACCTCCCTAGCCTTGGGACATCCTATGCCCAGGGAGTAGGTGGTATCATTTTGGAGAGAGCTCCTCTTTAGCTCAGCTAAGCTGACGTTAGAAAAAGGGCTTTGTCCCTCCAGGGAGTTGAACTAACATTTTGCCTACTGTGCTTTGACTGACAAACCAGAATGATTCAAGTGGCCCCTCCCCTGTAAGGAGAACTGGAAGAGTGATGCACGGAGTTTGGGCTGCAGTGATCCCCTTCAGCCCTGTTCAGTGGGGGCGGTACGCACCTTAAAAAGCAAAAGGTGATTCTGGATTTGATTGTGGGTAAGCTTTAACCCCAGTAGCTTCCCAACTCCATGTTCTTTGCTGTAGGCATTGGATATATGACTTTGCTACTCTTTTCAGGCTTGCTCTGTGTTGTTTTGGTTTGGTTTCTTTTTAATATTACTGTATACCTGTATGGGTGAATTGTTTCATATATATTTCTGAGAAGAAAATTAGTTTTTATAAATACATGAATGCATGTAGCAATTTAAACTGGCATACGAAAAACAGCAACATCAAAAGAGCTCTTATCGAAGTAAAGAGACTACACTACAAAATGGCTTTATTGAAAAACTGTCTTGTAATGCTTATTTCATTCTTGTAAACAATGCATCTTTTTAAAAGTGGACTGCAAAAATTACACACAATACTTCAGTTCAGGAATCTGCTAGCTGATTTTCTGAATCACTGTTTTTAATATAGGGACTGTGGGCGTCTAAAAAGGGTTCTATATATAATTCTGAAGAGCCATCTCATTCATTTGCTGCAACTTACTTTACCAGTGTCTCCTGATTCATTTTTTTTCTGAATGCTGAGCATTTTAAGAGTACAGACTGATCAAAATGCTCTATATAGATCATTATAGTTTGCAGCTCCGTGACTTCCCAAGAGATTATTATATCTCAAGCAGTGAGAAACAACTCTCACCAAGTAAGAAATATTCCATTGTGCAGTATTATTCAAGCAATTAGAAATCATACTGTGTACAAAACATCATATCTCTAGGCAGCAATTTCTGGTGTTGTATCATGCCTGCTTATGTGTGTAGCTGCAGCAAAAGAAGTACTATGTTAACAATACAACCATTTTTAAACCAATAGACTAACAGATTCAAAATCCAACAATATACTGTAATTGCAATGCACCTTTCCATTGGTTTTAGACATCTCAATTCCCCATTCCATAATCTCCAGGATTCATAATTTCCCTGCCATTCATAAACTCCATTAGGGCAAGGAGAATGACGTGTATTTCTTTGAAATCCACCACAGCAATATTTCATAGAATGGAGAAGTCCGCAGGACGCAAGAGGCAATGTGCACTTTCCTTCCACAGCACTCTTGACTCTAACTGTTCCAAAATGCCAAAAACCTGGTCTTGTGGTTTCTTCCCTTGGCTAGTGCAAGAAACTGCCATAAAACTAGGCAGAGCGTTTCTAAATATTTCCTTCTGAAGACCTGTAGTCAGCTTTTTTCTTTAGAAAATTAGGTTGCAATAGCATATTAACTTGAAGCATCTTGTTAAATTTAGCTTTGCAAATTATAGAGATGTGGGTTAAAAGGGCCAAAGCTTAACACCCAGCTCTTAGGGTAGACCTTGTTTGTAGGCAGAAACAGAAATAGACTAATTTGGTTTTAAAGTCAGTTAGGATAATTTTATTGTTATCAGATTCATTCAATAAGCTCCCAGGCACTTTACAGTGATATTAATGAAAAAAAGTTTCATGACATGCCAGTGAGGCATGGAAGTACAAAAGCATGATTAATACCTACCTAAAATTCACAGAGTCAGTGCCAGATGTGACCTCAGAAAGAAGAGTTCCCATCTTGAATGATTCTGGGATGCATCTGCTTAAATAGAAAATGTTTTCTCTGAAGAAGTGGGAGATCCATGGTCCATGCTGGTCCAGAGTCTGAAAACTACGCTCAGCTGTGTAGAGTGGGTGCATCCATGCTGTAAACCAGTTTAAGGCCCAGAGAGCAGCATGGCGTTATGTCAGTTTTCCTCAGGGTAGGAGTGAGGACATGACTCTTGTACCCACCCCTTCACAACTGCTCAATACACCTGGCAGATGGCCCGTCACCAAAGTCTGAGGTTGGTGCATCCTGCCCTATGGCTGCTGTGTTCCATGTCCCTGGGGAGGCAGGAGACATACATTGAGTTAAGTCTTGGTGATCCTTCTCTGTAGCTATGCCCTTCCAGTATTGTTGAGGGACACTGAAATCACCAGGCACACTCAAGGGGCTCAGGAGCACCTGTGATGGGTGAATGGATGCAGGACTGGAGGATCCAGTGCAAAAGGGCAGAGTCCAGGGCGCACATGATCAGTCTGGCCCAGGAGTTCCAAGGTTTTGGGAATAAGTGCAGGTCACTATCTGATTCTGGGCCTCCTCACTATAAAAGCATCCACGGAAGCTCCAGTGCTGGAGGGGAGGGAAAGAGCGAGTGTGAGAGAGGCAAGAAAGCACAAACACTTCTGTATGTAATGTCTACATTTCATAAGGCTGTTACCATGGCAATGAGCATGGTATAAATACCTAGACAGATCTCCCTTGTGGCAGTCCATTCTGCTGCTCCGGTGCTGCTGGGCCAGTCTGCGTGCAGACATTTTGATGGGCTTCTTCAAACCCTCTCTGGTATAACTGTCCATGATTTTGTTCAATCTCAAGCCAATAGCCCAGTGGGCAAAAGTGCTCTGTCCACTTCATTCACCAGAACTTGCATTCTGGCCCTTCCGAATAAGCAAATAAATTCTTTTTAAACATAAAGATGGAGGATTACATCCTTATTAACTGGTATTCAGGCTAAATAATCAATAGGAAGAGCTACATTCTGGTTGCATTGGTTATATTTGAAGTCAGACTCAGCACAAGCATTTCCAATGAGAATTTAGCACAATCAAACCTGCTAATGCTGTTGAATTCTGAGTTGTAAAGGAGTTTAAACAGATCCAGGTTAGCCAGTCACAGAGAAGCATAGCCTTAAGCTAAGTGCAATAATTAAAAAGAAAATGCCTGTGTTTCATAACACAGAAACCCTTCAGTTGATTTTTTTCCAGGATGTCTGCAGTCTTGCACAAGATGCAGACAGCAAGAGGTGGATTTTGTTTTAAAATATCAAGCATGATCCTTATTTTAAAAGGCTGTCCTGGGTTCAGCAGTAGCAGTCATTTTTTCTCCTTCTTAGTAGCTGGTGCAGCACTGTGTTTCTAACTTTCA
>WYDI02002822.1:0-30405 GCA_009867235.2 Psittacus erithacus | reverse complement strand
TATGAAGACAGGCTGAGAAAGTTGGGGCTGTTCAGCCTGGAGAAGAGAAGGCTGCGTGGAGACCTCATAGCAGCATTATAGTATCTGAAGGGGGCCCATGAGGATGCTGGGGATGGACTCTTCATTAGGGACTGTAGTGATAGGACAAGGGAAAATGGATTGTAAGTTGAACAGGGGAAGTTTAGATTGGATATAAGGAGGAACTTCTTTACTGTGAGGGTGGTGAGGAACTGGAATGGGTTGCCCAAGGGAGTTGTGAATGCTCCACCCCTGGCAGTGTTCAAGGCAAGGTTGGACAGAGCCTTGGGTGACATGGTTTAGTGTGAGGCATCTGTGCCCATGGCAGGGGGTTGGAACTAGATGATCTTGAGGTCATTTCTAGTCCTAAGTATTCTATGATTCTATGAAAATGAAAAGCATCAGAGTGATAAAGGACCCCACCATCAATAGCAGTAGCTTTAACACTTGGCTGGAAGTTTTTATAAGCAGCATGGCAATAGTTTTCGTAGTGACTAGTTCTGTCTGAATTGCTGACTGCAGATCTGAGAGGCTACATTCAAATTGCCTACATCCTTGTTCTGTTCAAACCATTGCTGAGAAACTGCCTGGAGAAGTGCTAGTTGTCATCGGCTAACCCAATAGCAGGAGACCTGCTAATGGCTAAAAGGTACAATTGAGCAACTGAATCCATGCCTTGTCCTTGTTTTATTTACTAGTTGAGGAGCAGATGTTTTTTCATAGAACTGTTGATACATAAGCCAGTTAGAAGACATCTGGTCTGCAACTGGACAATGAAAATTTAGAGTCATATCTGTAGTTGGAATTTAATTTCTATGGAGAAGAAAAGATAAAGTGATATCAGAAGAAAGATAAAAATCTGTAAAAAAATACATAAATATAAAAAATGCTTAGATTAGATGCAAATTAAAAATTCATTAAGAATGACAAAATGTCCACAGAAAATAAGTATTTTTTGCAGCTAAACTGATGGGTTTAATTGCATCATGCGAAGCAATAAAAATATATTTCCTTAATTGGAACTGGTATATTCCTTTATATTATAGTCTTGTATCTTTTTAAATTTTCTTTGATCAGTTCTGATAATGTTTGGAATTTGTCTTTTCTTCATCCTTGCAAATCTCATGTATGTTTGAAATCCTTAATCTTATCATCCACATACCATATTGAAATATGTTTAAATGCAATTTGACTTAAGCTTCAAATCTAACACTCAGCAGTATGTTGCTGAATAGTTACTGGCTCATTTGCTCTAAGATATATTTATTTAAAAAAAGTCAAGTCTGTGGGGAAAGCAAACTTGAACTGCTTGGCATTGGTCAATAGGTTGCAATTGCTGGAGCATGTTGGCAGTCATCCACAGAACTGGTCATTATGTCCTGTTGATCCAGTTTGAATCCTCGGTTGAGATTATACATACTGTATTATTTGGATTCAGCTTCAGTCTGGGGAATACCATTTCCAATTTATGCAAGTTTTAATTCTATTTTCACAACTGTTGTCTAGCTGTCTCCCTACTGCTTTTATCTTGAAATATTTATTATGTTCTGTCCCCTTTTGATGCTTTTATTTGGTGTTAGGAATAGCTTTATATTTCTTTGCCAACACTACATTCTAAGCTTCACAAAATATCCTCTCATAGGCTTTCTGAGAACCCAGAGTGGAGGCTACTGAGACATTTTAGGACAATATTGCACAGGGTTGTTTTTTTAACTATGTTATTTAGCCTCCATGTTATTCACTGTTTTTCACTTCACCAGTCTAACCACATTCACAGTAGTCATGGTGTAATTCAATTGCAATTTAATAACAGTAGCAATAACTAGCCAGTATGTGAAACAAGGGTATATTCTGTCCTTCAGCTTCCTCAATATCTAATTTTAATCTAGTATCAATTAAACCCAGGAAGAAGTATGGAACAATTTGGTAATCTTTTTTTTTTAATGGGCACAGTTTAATGATTTCACGTTTACTCCTTGCTATAACCATGCAGGCAAATTATTCTTAGGTCAAAAGACAAAGCTATTGGAGAATATGAGGTATTTATAGAAGGGGTGAAACAAGATTCATTTATCTTGAATAAAGACTTTAAAGTGAAATCTAGTAGAAATCCATTAACAAGTAAGTAGGAAAGAGTGAATAAGTTTAACTTTCTGGTGACATGCATCCCACTGAAGATGTTTCTGCTAAGGCAGTGTAAGAAGTAAGACTGACTTACAGACATAGAGCCTTTCTTGGGCAAATATGTGTAAAACCCCCAAATAATGCTTGGCGAAAACTTTCTACTTTTGCACAACAGTTTGGTTTTTATAATAGGGTTTTTTATAGCAATGTATGGATACGATTTAGAGGAAACTGATTACTACTGAGATGAACAAAGTTGGTGCTTTTTGAAAAGCAGTTCTAGACAGAAAACAAATTCAATTCTTATGTTGGAAAAATTACTGGAGAAAAGCTGTTTGCCTTATCAATTATTGTTTTATTTAAGATTATGTACTGTGATAATATCAAGATATAGAGATTGGTCCAACCTAGAAGAAGAAAGAAAGAGGTAGAAAAGAGTCCAGAAAGGAAGATAAATTATTAAAACTAAGAACTCTAATTCTGGGCGTGCAAAGATGACAATCATTAACAACGATCCTGAAAAATCTGCAAAGATGTCATCAGCGCTTATATACCATGTACTCTATCTCAATACTTTGGATACCCAAGAATGCATAGTAGTAATAGTCCGCACAAGTCCAAGTAGTATGTGCAAGAATTCCATCAGATTTTTAGTTATACTCTTCTCTATTTCAGAGCTGTTATCTGGAAGCAGTGTGCACCAACTGTTTATAGGCTGCGTGGTCAAGAGTAAGATTAATTTTTCCAAACTGGTTAGGCTAAAAAAAAAAAAAAATGCTTAAGGAAGGACCAAACTTGAGAACTGTTTTTGTGAGCAATAAAACTATGGCCTGTTTCCTAGGGCTTTCTGACATATTTTCCCTTAATATTCCAGTCATGTTAATTCCTTTTTCTGCCTAAATCCATGTTGACAACTCAACCGTTCTATTCCCAAAGCTGGGTTTCAAGCACTAGCTCCCTTTACATATTTCCATTTTGTTCCCATATCTCTTATCTACTTCTTTGGTTTGTACACTGACCAAGAGACAACATGTATCAGAGCCACCCAGAAGATACGCATTGGCTGACCAGACA
Source organism: Psittacus erithacus (assembly GCA_009867235.2). NCBI lineage: Eukaryota > Metazoa > Chordata > Aves > Psittaciformes > Psittacidae > Psittacus > Psittacus erithacus. The sequence goes on along the minus strand of WYDI02002822.1, from coordinate 27,189 downwards.
GCTATGTATGGTCAGTCCTTAACAGGAATGTTTGAGTTTTCTCCACTTCTGTCCCCAGCAGAGTAAATTAAGAAATATTCCTGCTTCTAGCAAGCTGCTTCTATTCAGGAAACTTGTAAGTATTTACTGACTTTGAAAGATGGTTGATTAAATTTGGACTGAAATAGGCTGACAGGTTAGAAAAGGAAATTAAGGCAGATAAACTCTCCCTATAATAATGAGGTAAACTGGGAAGTTTTAGAAAGTCAGCCTGAATATGTTTAGATCTGTTTATAAAAATTATGTATGTATAAAGGTACACTGGGAAAAATATATTCCTTCTATTTGTAAGTTAACAAATGCAAACAGTTCCTGGGATATAAAGATTAATTTGAATTCTATTTGGCTTGCACATCATCAAAATCAATAAATCTCTTGTAATATTAACTAATTTAAAATTTCTCTGGAAATTTTATGCGTGAGAGTACAAGTCAGTTAGGTCACAGTGACCGTGCAGTGCTGTGCATCTGAAAAATAGCAGTAACAGATTTTTGTTCACTAACACTAATTCTAGTTCATTGAATACAAATAATAAGGTTATAAAATGAGGCAATAGTATTCTGATCACAGTCAAACTGTAGTTGATTCAGCTTTCACTTTTTTCTTTTATCTGTCACATCTAAATTTTAGGAGAAAAGACGCAAAACATTAATTTCAATGGAGTAAGCATATACTTAGTTGTTTTTCTAAATAAGTTTATATTTAAAAACACATTTGAAAATAAGCTGGAGGCATCCTTGACTTTCTGAATTGGGGGTTTAATTAGTAGAGTGGCTTACGTGCAACTGAAACTTGCACTACAATTGTGTACTATTAATGTATAGCTTCCCAAGGAACAAAAGTTCATGGAGTTTTGTGTTGTGTATTTCTCTCTGTGTGTGTTTGCTCCCCTCGCTGCTTTACTCACCTTTCAAAAGATATCCTATTGAATGGCCCAGCTGAACTATGGGTGGAAAAGAAGAAATAAATTACTTCCTAGACATTTCAGGAAAATCAGCAGCCATGTGGAGAGACAAATTTACATTAGCCTAAATCAAATGTGCAACTGGTGCCCCAGTTTTTTAAAACAGTTCAGAGTGAAGTATGTAAACTAAGAGACTTCTTTAAAATTATTTCAACAGTGTGTCATAAAAGAAACCATTGGAACAGAAAATATCTGCCCTCACTAGTGTATTCTATCCCAGCATACCTCTGCTCTCCTGCTGTTTTCATGACTGAAGCCCCATGTCTGAGCTTTTTGTCTTGCAAGTTGATTTCAGATACGTTACAGACGTTTCTTCATCTGGAGCTTAGGAAGACCATAGTCTCACTGGGACAAGGAATTACTTATATTTCAGTTGTTTCTTGTTGTAATGTCCATGAAAGGACATTTCCCTGTGCTGTTACTCTAGCAATAATGAAGAAATCTGGAATATCAGAGAAGTAAATTAAATAAATAATAAAACTTAACAAAACTTTAAAGTAGAACAGTACACTGCCAGTACAGAAGTTTTCAGTTTGACAATTATTGAGTGATTAAATGACAGTAAGCCCATGTTAAGTCCTTTGTGAGTGTGCAAAAGGTGCTACACACTAAGCATGCCTGATACACCTTAGTGTGCCTGATGCAGACTAGCATTACTCTTACAAATACAGGTATCATAGATATGACACTATATTCATTTCTAAGATAAGACTTTAGGAATACTTGGCAAGAGATATCATATAACCAATGTTATTATTTCAGAAGACATGACCACTTTCAAATTTATTTATCACAGTATCCTTGGGTGTGCATGGAATTTTTCTTTGAGTATTCTTCACAAAACATTCCAGCAATGAATACAGAAATGATGAGTGCCGCTGTAGTCTTCTGGCTTATGATGCTTGTTTAACACGGTCAGAATGTAAGTTATTAATTAAATGTCAATTCAATAATCAAAAGATATTAGCAGTACATAGTAGAGAAGCAATTTTGCTGGTGATAACTTTTCAACAAAGATCTCCATACTAAAAATAAAAAAAAAAAAAAGAGCTTGCACTTTTTATGGTACATAATTTTAAAGTTGAACAAATAATGGAAATAGTATCAAAAATGTTTCACCTATGTAATCAGCAACAAACTGCAAATTTTGTAATATCTAAATAAGTAATTGTATGGTGCTGGGAATGGGAGTTATATTACAAAACAAAGTAAAATAAGTATGCCATCTTGCTGGTTATGCAAGTAAGCAATTAATAGAGAAAGCCATGTACATTTGCTAAGCAGCAGTGTAAAGTAACAATTACCTGTGAACTAAAAATTACCTGTTTGTTAACAGTCTGCAGTCAAAAATATTCAGTGAGGATCTTCATAGAATCATAGAATAGTTAGGGTTAGAAATAAGAGAAAATAAACTCAAAACAAGCTCCAAATCCCTTAGTCTTTATATATGAATTATTCATAACTACTTATTCACAACGCTCTGATTTCAAGTAAGATTAATGGATCATATTTAGTATTAAACCCTGAAGTATTATACTGTGATTTCCAACAAGCCTTAAGAAGTTAGATGTCAAGATCTCATCCCCATAGGGTTAAAGTGATCACACAGGCGATCTGAAAAGCCCATTAATGAATTGATACCAAGTTTAATAAACAAATGGAAGTAGTTTGTCAAGCAGAAAAAAAAAATAGGTAAGCCTCTTTTGTTGTTTAGTTGCTTCCTTTGTGCCCTGTGCCTCACTTTCTTTTCCACAGATCTTTCTAGGTAGCAGACATCCTAATGGTGAGTCCATTGTAAACGTTATAAACCTGCTAATTTATAGGAAGGCAACTGCTGAAATGCATTGCATGGTGGCTGACTTCTGTTGCTCTTTCACTCCAGATACATAGTTTCATAAAACTTCAATTACTTAAATAGCTGAAGTTGGCCAGCCTACCTAGAAAAGAAATGGACAGAAAAACAGATTGAAGACATATGGATTGATCCCTTAAACTTGTGAAAAGTTCTGAGATTACTGAAGTTAGTTGAAGATGTGGAAGAGCTTGGTAAACTTCTTCCTTCCTTTCTTTTTATTCAGTGCGCAGCAATTCATAAGTAACCCCTATAGCTGCAGGCTATGCATCAGTTAAAGCTCTGAAACACTAAATTTTGTTCCAAGTTTTTATTAGTAACAGTTCTGGACAGTACCCTGATACAGTGCCTCACTGTATCCCAGCAGTCTAACTCTAAACATACTTCTAGTATTGATCAGCTAGCCGATCTTCTGAGTGAAAAAAGTTTGAATAAGTGGAGATTATTTGAAATTCATTTTTTTCACAATGGACATGTTCTTTCCAGATAAATTACTGAGGAATTAAAATTAAAGGCAGAAATCAATTACATGATAAAAATAGAAAAAAAATCAAAGAAAAAAACCCCTTGATTTTTTTTTTTTCATTTATCAATGGTCTGAAACTCAGATGATCTTTAGACTGGAAAAGGTAGTCACTGCAGTGTGGCCTCATCAGTGCTGAGCAGAGGGAAAGGATGATTCCCTTGACCTACTGGCAACACTCCTCCAGCAGTTTGCCATTAGTCTTCTTTGTGGCTGGCACACTGTTGGCCCATGTAAGAAGGACAGGCATATGTATTCATGTACAAAACACGTTCATATGTACATATACGTTCATATGTACATATACACTCATATGTACTCATGTAAGAAAGGCAGACATATTTAAAGACATATGTAATTTGTAAGCCTAAGAATTTGTTTCTTTCTCAGACTGTTTTTTTTTTCTTTTATTGCTTACAATGGGCTTAAACCCTGTCTAAAATTATCTGCAAGCTGCTTTTTAAAGGATTATATATTGGATTTGTCTCTCAAATTAGTATAACAACTGTAGATAACTGTTTTAAAGGCCTTCTTTAGCCCTGGTGGGACCTCAAAAATTTGATCGCAGGGAGTCTACAAACAGCTCTAATTCCTGCTTATCTTAAAGGATTTATTAAAAACCCTTAAGAGTTTACTTCAGTGATGGAATTTCTGCAAGATTTTACTATGATTCAGAACACTGAATTTTGACTCTCATATAGCAAGCTATTTATATATATATATGAATTAAAGAGTGTGAGTTTTAGAATTCCAGACCGATCTGGACTTCTGAAAATTGCCAATAACTGGAAAGTGAATCAGATGATCAGTTAGGCTTTAAGATCAAGATAAGGCTAAGGAAATCTATGGGTTTAAAAACTCTGGATCTGAGACAGCTACTATTTGTAATTTTTTGTAAGTAGATTTTTTTTCCCTTATTCCTCATCTGAAGTAGGGGAATATTATATTGCCTTTTTATAAGGACATTATGATGATTAACAACACAGAAAGGAGCATTCAGATTATGAAGCACATGCAAGTATACTTATGTGGTACCTGTAAATTTCACCTTATAAATAAATAGATACACATAAAAAATTTTACATGGCTGTAGATGCCTTCTACGGATAGTAGCAGAAGAAAACACTGAGATTCAGAAAAGGTGAATGTCTTCATGATTTATTGTGTTTACAGTAAATATATGATATTTTATTTAGGGCAGCTCAAAGCAGGTATGTTATGCTTTCATGCACAGAAGAGGCAGCAGTAGTCCCTGAGCAATGCTTGTCATACAGTATACAAATTTTGATCTGTTGTCAGAATGAAGATAATTGGAACATGTTATTTTTCTCTGGCTGTTCTAGATGGAGCCAGGGCAAGTTAAGAAAAATTATTAGGTATTTACAAACACAACTAAAATTTTACAGAAATAATGACACTGAAAGATTATTTTATTAAAATTAATGACTTTTAACAAAAAATTAAAAAAGAATGGAAAATTCTGAAGTAGGTATAACTGAAAAAATCCTTCTAACCTCATCTCGACTCTTCAACAGAGTGTATCTGACTTGGACTCTTTGACCATCTCACTCTCTTTCCATTTCCTTAGAGGACTATAGGAAAAATTATAGCTCTTGCACTGGTAAAAAGTATTTTATCTTGCATCATTCAGTATTCTAGAGCCCTGAGGCCAAGAATCTCTGGCCACTTTGTTAGGTAAGATTTTTTTTGAATGTTTAAAGGCATTTTTACTCTTTTCCAACATTTTGTTGAGCACATACACAACCAGCTCATAACAGTTCTCAATATCAGATTATGAACAATAATTGCAAAGAATCATTTTGATGGTTTGAGACTTTTCCTCTCAATGAATATTAAAATTTGTGAGAGGAACATGAGAATTTCCTGCGTTGAGTATTTATCTACTATATTCCAAAAAGACCATCATGAATGCAACTGAATCTCTAAACTGAGTCTCTCAGATGACAATGACTTAGATTCTATTAATCAGTCCTGCCCTTGTTGAAGGGTACTGCTTCAGCAAGTATAGCATCATTTGGCTCGCTGCCATTCATTATGTTGTTGTTAAAGAGAAAAGTTACTTCTCTAATCTTTTGTGCCCTCTTTTTTTCAAAGCTGTAATATCACTACAGCCCTGCTCCCCAAATGTCGTGTCCAGCTTGCCAACATATAAAGTTGATAGCACCTTACTCACCAGCTCGGAATTTCTGTTAAACGCTCTTTTACACTATGGCAAGGTTAGAAAATCCCATTATTTCTTCTTGAAAATCTTTTAAAGCCCTTGTTGTAAACAGTACATTGTGCTATGCAAAAGGCATATCTCCAGAGAAAAGATAAAACTTCTCTATCTGGCCTTCTAACAAAGAGCAGGAGGAAACATTCTCAAAAAGAAATGTAATCATGAGACAAATCAGTACCGGCTGTAATGAACCCCTGAGAACCTTAAATCCTATAGAATGAAAATGGTTTTTTGCCTCCTTCTCTACAAAACTGAAATTGGGGATTGTGGGGAGAGAGGGAGAGGGTACTAAGTTTGATTTCATTACACCTGCAGCATACTAATTCACTGGCCACTAACTCAATGCTACATCGTGTTATTCTTTAGCTCCTTTCTAGATATACTAACAGCCAGTTATCAAAGGAGCATTTTAATTCTTTTTAGTATGCAAATAGCACAGTTTGCTATGAATCCAGTGCATTATTCTACTGCTTGGGGTTTAGATACTCATTTTCACTGCAAGAAAATCTGGAGGTTTTTTTTTTGTTTGTAGGCACTGTATTATTCTTAGTTCATTCACTGTCATAGCATTGAGTAATGATCCAGGGTTTTCTTACTCCTTTTTTTATCTGTTTGTCCTAGTTCTGTCACTGACCCTAAAATACAGTATGAAAAAGTGGGTCTTGCTACTGGTAAATATGCAGTGAAGAATTTATTCTTTTTGTTCCCTCTCACTCATTCAGCTTGAATGGAGTAAATTCATGTAGTGTGAGAAGCAGAATTTAAGCTTACCCTTTATTTCCTTGAGCTTTGTTCTTAGCCTCACTACTTTGTCTGTACTAGAGACAAAGAAATAAGCAAACTGAATAGCTAAAGAAAAACTCCTTAACTTCTTAACCATGCTATAATTATTGACAGCAAGCAAAACATGAAAATTGCTATAATTTCTTCTTCCATGTATTGTAGTGTAGCAGGATTTCATTTTAACCTCCGGAGTAAGAAAAAGCATAACAGAAATTGTGTGTGTGACCTGAAGGCAGGACTCAGAGCCAGGAATTTACAGCCATAATTGCAGATCAGAAGCCCTCTAGGACTTGCCTTCTTTGCTAAAAAAAAAAAAAAGATACTAAATTAATTTAGTTATCTCTTACTTATGTGCGGTTGAAAGAGAATTTGTGAGGTATCTCAAAAGCTATGCAGTCTTCTGCAGACCACAGAAGAGGAGCTTGACAAGTGAAGAACAAATAATACCTTGGTTTGCAGTTTTCCTGCTGGTTCTCCATTTTTCTGTTTGAGTTATTTCTAGCCTTTAACTTTTTCAAGTGGATTTTTGTTAAAGGAAGATCAATGAGGGGAGAGAGGTCAGTCAGATAGAGAGAAGAGAGAAAGGAAGGAAGGAAAGAGTGGAGAATGGCATCAGTGGGAGTGCAACTGGTGCAATGACTCCAGACAGAATGGTGAGAGCTGGAACAAATAGCTAGCCTATACCAAAGGTGTTCAGCCTGAAAATTATGCATACCCTGAATAGAGTCAATGCACAAAGGTCTCTAGGTCAGTAGTAAGCTCCAGGCAGCTGAATTATATTTCCAATGTTAAGATTTTTCTATCTCAGAAACTCTCTGATGAGCATGGAAAGTAAATAGAAAGTGAGAAGTGAAATGCGGTTACATAAAATTTGCCTTTAAGAATTATTGTCAGGTCAGGCCTTACCGAACATTTCCTGCAGGGCTGGGCTTTACTTTACTCTTTAAATAAAATGTAAATACAGCTATGACTGGGGTTTACTTTACGTTTGGTTTTTTGGGGGTGTTTGTTGGATTTTTTTTTCTTTTAATACCACATGTCCAGTTTGACACTTAGAAAGAAAAGCAAAGCAAAAGAATGTCTATGACCTGTGCTCAGGATTTGGAGTTAAGATTTATGGCAAAAATCCTAGTTCTGATGCGCTTTAGGACGTTCTTAGAGTTGGCTCTTTTGCTAAAAAGAAAACGGAAGCAACAGACTGTCAGAGCAGGACTGAAGAGGTAGCCTTGATCCCAACAACTTCAGCTTAATTAAGACAGATCCTGGTGAACATGTTAATCTTTGGCTGGCTGTTGTAGATCTTAGTTTGCAATACCTTGAGCATAGCACTGGCTACCTTCTACAAACTTTGTGGAATCCTTTTTCACTTTCTCTGGAGATCTTTGAGAAACAAGTTTCTATTACTTCTTTTGACATATCTCCTTCAAAGGCCTGGCTCAGATTTATATGTCCACACCCAAATACAAACACAGTCATTGGACTGTTATTATGGTCTCATATATAGGACTAGAGCAAGCATCTAGGCAGGACTTCAAGGAGGGTAATAGTAGTGTTTGTTCAATGTCTTTGCAACTTCTGCTGTTATAAAACAGAAGGGGAGAAAAAATGAACAACATTTTACTGGTTTTATTTGTTTATATATATTTGTTTATACATCCCTAATAGATAGATGTACATCATACACAGAGGTACTTTTATGAACAAAGATGCATTTTTTTTCCTAAACATCAATCAAGAGCAGACATTTCACAAGTATGAAAAAGGTGTTTCTACCTCTCTTGTTAAAAACTCCCTTAAGATAATCAAAAAAGGCTAGAAATGTAAAAGATGTCTTGCTTTGAAGATCACATTGAAATATGAATTTCAAGCCAACTGTAAAAAAAACTGATTCAGTGATTTAAGAATTACGCATTTTGATGAAACTTACCATATGTTTTCTTGCTTCTAACCTGCAATTAAGATTTTTGAAACTCAAGAATTCTTTACCTGCTTTCCTTCTTCTATTTTCAGAATTTATAAACTCACCTTTGGAACACATGGCATGATCACTAGAACCCTGTATCATCTACCATCAATATATAAGCAAAGAGAACAAAATAATCAGGACTAAATGTCATGCATATTTGAAAGCAACACTTTCAAAGCTGAACAGGACGCAAATTCCAGACCCTTTTCTCATTCAGACTTTTTTTTTTTTTAAATGGTATTTGGGTAATGCAAATCAGACAGTAGTAGAGGAGCCCAGAACCTGAGCTCAGAAGGTTTATGAGACTCAAATAACTGTAAGCTGTTTTCAGTTGCTTTTAATTTTTTTCCTACTGTAGTACCTAACAATTTCTATATAGATATGCACCAATGAATAACAGAGCAATTATATCTACAGCAGCTTCTAAAAAATATATGTGAAAAAAGTAAGTATGTGTTTATGTACTAAGCCATAATAGAAAAGAAGAAATAGTCTTTAAGAGATGGCACACAATCTCTTTTCATCCTGTTGCTTTCAACTTGTTAGCAGTTTTGTTACCTCTATAAGAAAATGAAAACTGAAAATGAAAATCAATTTTTTTTTTTTTTTACATTGAAAACAAATTAAATTTTTCTCTCAAGTAATGATTTTTATCTTAAACCTGTAATAGCTTTCTCGCTGCTCTGTCAGGTTTCTCACCTTTTCATACAACAGTTTGAATAATCTCCTCACTTTCAAACCACTGCTGATTTAGATTCTTTGTGCACTTCAGGTAAAAACTTGATTGTTCACGTAAACTTGGGATTTAATAGCAACATCACTTTGAAGACTGCAAACAGAATTTGATGAAGAATCAAATTCTTCACGTATATTATACCTATAAGTTTTTCCCTGCAACTAATATCCATATTAAATGCTTTTCTGTTATTTCCACGTATTTTTCATTTAATGATTCTGACTAACATAAAACAAAGTATATCTATTAAAAAAATAAAGTAGTTCAGGATAGTTTTATTTAAAAATTAAACGATGCAGTTCACAACTTTACATTTTCAGCTGTTTAATTTTAGATAGATCAAACAAATTTCCTTAGCAAAGGACTTAGTTTCAATTTTTATTGTAATACAGTTCATTGATTTCTGATCCTTTTCAGACTTCTATCTCTTTGAGGCTTGAAACAGATTTACATTTAAAGGCTAAAAATGATCATCGATTTAAAGTTCTATGCTAGAAATTAAAAAAAAAATAAAATTGTTTGGTCATGTAATCTGATTGGTAAAATTAACTAATGAGAAAACAATGAACAAATGGGAGGAAGACAGTTTAAAAAACAATGTCCAGAAATGATTTAGAAAAAATAATGGGGGGTATGTGTTTTGCAATTCAGTAATGTATCTAAGTTGCTTCTAAACAAGCTCTAAATGAAGTACCAGGAGCAGTTACAGGCAAGGATAAAGTTATCCTGCTCACAGTAGCTAACATTGTGCATTGCATATGTAGTAAAAAATGCAAAAGAAAATATTTCTACAAAGTATAAATGAAATTTCTCATTGTCAGAGTTGAGGCTTATAATTGCTAAAAAAAAGGTCATATTTTTGTTCCTTTAAAATGTGATTTATTTATCTGATTTCAGTGCCATGCAAGTAGTATTTTTGGTTTTAGTTTCAGTGACCAAGGGAAACAATAATCTAACAGTGAAAAGACAGTGAAGAATATTACCTATACAAACATTTGCCATGACCGTATTTGCTCACATTTCTCTTTTATTCTCTTCATTCAAAAATCCCTGCAAATGGAAATTTTTAATCCAATCAGCATTTGAAAACATAGTGGAAAAACAGTCTAGAAAGCAAGTTGGGGACTAAATTTATACTGCGTGCAGGTTCCTCTGTTAAGAAGAATGCCTACATTTTAGGAAGCTGCATTTGGCCTTTCACTTAATGAATGTACATTAAAAAAAAAAAGTAAAATATTTCAATGTTAGGGTAATAAAACACTTGATTCTATTGTGAAACCACATAGGGCTGATCACAGAGTTAGGGTCAAATGTATATCTTCCTTCACTATTTTTTTTCTTTTTTCTTAATTTTTATGTAGCAGCATTTACTCTTTGTCTTTTATAATTAATTCATCAACATAAAATGCCTTTTTTAAACTTTGATCTGCTACCAATTTTATTTACAATTCCTCCATCACCCTTGCAAAGAGTAATACTGTTTGATGCCCAGTCTATATACAAAAAAGTACAGAGCAATTTTCACAGGAACAAAATCCCTATGAGCAATATCTCTACATTACACTGTGCATACAATACTCCTAGAGTCCCTTCCAAAATCATTTGTTCTCTCTTTCTTTCCACCCTGTCTCAAACTTTCCTTACTCTTAATTTCCTTCCCCCTTGAAATAGGATTTTTTCTTTCCCTACTTTGTAGCTGCATTTTCAGGTAAATGGTGAGCAGAAAATTTTTCATTAGCTCTTAATGAAAACTTCCTTTCTGAAAGGAAGACACATATTTAAACAGAACTGGGGCATTTCCTTTTTCAGTTTGCCATCCATAAACCAGCCCTCATTTTGTACCATGTGCTATAAAACGTATGCAAAAATAGCCTCAGAATCTCTTTTCATCACCTTGTGAACAGTACCACTTGTAGCGCTTGAATCCAAAGACACTGAGCCATGCAGTCAAAATGGGTATTTTCAAAACTAACATTATTATTCCTGGATGGGCTGGAAGGACTGAAGTGATGCAGACTAGAAGTATATTGAGTTAGAAGTTGTTAAGAAGCCTTAGAAAACTTCAGTTTATCCTTAAAAATCCAGGAGAATTAGGACATCACAGGTATACACAACGGTATGCCTAAGAACATCAAACAAGATGAGACCTCCACCTTTTGTTTGTCTGGAATTGCTTATAGCTCCTGCAATGCAGGAACTTCAGTATGATATATGCTGTTGGTGCCCTAAAACATATCTGTAACAGTTTAATCTACACTACCACTCTCCTCCAAAGGCCTGTGTCTTGGCACTACTTTGCTCAAATTAGTCTCACTTGCAGCACTGAGTACAGACAGACCCCTGCACATGAGCAGCTGATTCTCAGGTTCTCCTTTCAAACTGGATCCTAAGTCCTATAAATCCATGCCATGAAAGAACACTGGAGAGACTAACATGCCTAGGCTAACATTAGTCTGCCTGATTCCTTCCATGTTTGTGCTTTGAATACACTACCAGGATGGCAGGGCAGTTGGAACTAGATGATCTTACGGTTCTTTCTAAACCTAACCATTTTATGATTCCATGATTATTTAACACTATTTAGATCCTCAGATCATTCCAATAGGTAAAACTAGTATCACACTGGTTTTACAAACTGGATGTGACACACTATCACAATTGTGTATGTACATACTGCAATAACATCAGTTAGTAGACAAATGGATTGTTTTAGAACAAATAAAAAAATATGCTTTTATATCAAAATCTCTTAGGAAAACACAAAAATATACTATTAAAAATATTTTGAGGGTATATCTTGATTTGAGGGCATCTGTTATGTCCTCAGGGAGACACTAAAATCTCAGATTGCAAACCAGAACAGCCAGTGTGCTCTGGAAGTCACATATATAAAATCAATAAGAAACCCTAAGGAGTGGCTAGGGAGTTAGTAACATAAAGACACACTCCTTTCATATCCAGAGTTTGGAACCCTTTCCTGAGGTAGATCCTTTAGAAGTGAAGGCTTTTTCTTTTAAAGTAAAACTGTGACATGATGTCATCTACCACCAAACTCATGTCACTTTTACCCTGAAGAAATCTCTAAAAAATTATAGGTCACTTTTGTTCAGAAATCTTTATCTGTTAGCTGAAGGGTCACAACTACGCAAAGAATTCAAGACCCATTAGAAACACCCAGCACAGGACTCCATAACCTTGTGGGGTGGCCACTCATCAGGGAAATATTCAGTTATTGGTGACTTGTCAAGTCTACTCGTCTTTTTTTCCCCAGAAGAACGGTTACTAAAATGTATAGAAGAACCTCTTGAAGCAAAGACAGAACTTATGAACACTATAAATGCTGAATTATAGCATAATGTACTTTCTAGTGTTTTTCTTCTCACTCCCCACCAATTTCTTCTTTCACCTCTTTCTGTATACTCCTATGAATCACATAATATTTCCTGTGGAGGAACAGAAGAAGTAGGGAGTGCTTTCCCTTGCTAACCTCAGCCTACAGTATGCACTAGAAAGAAAAACACCTTCAAGAAAGTGTGATTTGCAACCCTTTAACCTGAGGAGGGCATTGAACCTGAGCGTATGAATGCTATAAATCTTGAATACTTTTCAGTTCATTGGGAGCTTTACTGTCAATGTCAGCCAGTTGTTCTTAGAAAATGCATATTAAATGTCCTTTGGAGACCTCTGGTACTTGATTGTTTATAAGCATGTGATAGCTGCTGAGCTGTGTAGACTGCAGCACTTTTGGTGCACTTGAGTGAGAAAGTCACACTAGGCACTGGGAAGTTTCAGTCAGTAGAGATATCTATAAGGTTTAAACACCTGTAAGATTAGACTTTTTATTGTCATTTATAACTTCAGTCTGTAAAATCTGGCTATATCCTTCATTTGATGTATGTCTTCGTGTCCTTGGGATATACAGAACTAACAACTTACAATTCACTGCAGCAAAGAAAAAAAACACAAACAAAACAACAAAAAACCCCCAAAACCCAGAAAAAAGCTTTTGAAGTAGAAGTGGAAACAAAATAAAAATATTATATGTTTTTTCAAGGCAAAATAATACATTATTTTTATTCCCTAGGTTAGTGGTAAGTTATTTTGTTTGCCTAAATTGTTCAACCATTTTTTAGAACAAGCCAGAATTTACCCTGTTTCTTCTGCCTAAGACAGGCAGTCAATTTTAATTAACTCAATGTGTAGGAGTCTTTGGCATTTGTGGAGACTGGGCACACAGCCAATATCCAAAGCACCTCTGATCATCGTGCGTAGAAAAAAGTAAAGGAAGATGTTTGCTTAGAGAGCTTAGAATTATGGTCTGAAATCTCAACAGCTGGAAATAAAATTAATTACACAGTCTTACCTTCTTTATCTACCAGTGTAGCACCATTAATATCCCTGAAACTACTCACATGAGTAAGTACAAGGAAACTTCTATTCCAGAGATATGGAAATGCTGGTATACCATTTCAGCATTCATGTGTCCTGAAGTTCAGTATACCTAGAGTACTTAATATAAAAATAACAACAAAAATAACAATAATACCTATGTTATTTAAATTCATGCATGTCTGTATGTGTGCTCATGTACACTGCATTTTAAAGGCATTAGCAGAATAATTTTTGAGGTGACAGTGAAAAATTTTCTTTAATACATTTGAACTAGCTCCATGAAACATCAGTAAGGCGGCAGGAGACGTTCATTAAATTTTCAGAGCCAGTATCTTCTATTCTTTTCTTGAATCTGAAATATAGATTCCTCAGTGTGTGCAACCTTTCCACTACTCCTCTTATAAAGCAGCATATGTGTGAATATAGGTAATTTATTTTACAATTGACTAAACCTCAAAATAAGAAGGTAACCTTTTAAGATTTGCAGTGAGGGTTTCTCAAGAAAAAAAAAAAAAATGTTTTGTCTAACTAATCAAATAGTAACATTTAGCCCATTGCAGCATATTCTAGTTTAAGAAAATGAGTTTGGTTTTCTCCTCAAAAAACAGAAATCAGTTGAAAATGTGTTGTGTATAGAACATTTCTTGCACTATTCAAGTCCTTTTCAGACAAGAAAATGTTTACAGTATTGAAATTTAAAGCCAAGGTAAAAATTGTCCCTTGATACTATTAAATGCAAACTTTTACTGGTATTTTGTGGACTATTAAAGGACATTTTAAAAAGAAAAATAACCCATCGCTTTTAAAGATCTGAATGAGCTAAACTTTTAGCAATTATTTTCAACAGTCAGTGTCAAACCCTGCTCCCTAAATGTTTAAACATTTACATTGATTTTACTTTCATAAAGATTTCCATGAACATACAAATGCAAAAGGTGTGAAATGGAAAAATTTTAACTATGGAAACAAAGCAAATGCAGACACTCAAAGCCAGTAACATTAGTAGTCTGCTTCTAAGTAGAGGGTTCAATATTAAAGAGCTCACTGCAGAGCTGTGTCCCCAGTTTTTAGAAGCAAATTTGCCCCAGAGCTCCAAAATCCAGTGTTCAGAACTTTTGCTGAACAGCTTATGTAAGCAGTGAAAAAAAATTCACAGACTGCTTTAATATCTTTTGTTTAAAATGAAGTTGCGTGGAGACTTGGGAAATAGTATAAACTTTCTTGGTCTAGACCCAGAAAAATGGAAGTCTAGCTTCTCTTTTTCAAGTTCTTGTATACTTTAATATTTATAATCCCTAGCTATATTGGGGTTTATTCTATTTTACTCCAACTATGTTAGCAAACCTCCTTTACTGATAAATCTGAAATGCACCTAAGTACATTTTTGCTGCTTCAATTAAGAAACATATTGTGAATTCCATAGAGTTGAAACTTGCATTGTAAATTTAAGTCAAGGACATTTGTCTTTCTATGCAACTCTGTAATGCTCTGCCAATGTGTGAGACATGCCACATTTTTGATTACTTTTGTTAGTTTTTTGTGAAGAATCATGGACTTTCTGTGAACTGGTTGTGCTATAGTTTTCCAACACTTCTAGATTACAGTATAAAATATGCAACTGCTCCCTCACAAGGGCCTTGTGTTCTAAAAGAATCAGTCTTAAGAGACTTTCATTTCATGATCCATTATACTATGGACTTATCTGAGATTCTAGCGGAAGGTAGTGGTAAAAGTTTTTTTACTGAAAGCTATTCATTGAGGCTACTATTCAGTCAGTATTCTTCTGGTACCAATATGCCTACCAAAAAGTAGTATTCTCTATAACTTCAAAATGCAAAATATTTATAGCACCTAATGAGTGAAGTCAAATTTATGTTCCATTTAAAAATGTTTGACACATCACTAGTAAACTATGTTAGAAAAGCTGTAAAGTTGTGTCTCTTGTTCTTTGCTCCAGCAGACTTAAAGCTGGAAAGTTACATCCTGTTTTGAAATAGAAAAGAGTACGAGTAGCACTGTTTTGAGAGATGAACTACATCAGTAAGGTCACAAAGCCTTACTAACATTTTTAATAGAGTTATCATGGTGCTGTCTGGCACATATCTCATACATCTTACACAAAGCATAAGCAGAGTGAGTACATGAAAGTCTGCATGTGTTCATGTAGATTTTTTTACTCTGTCTTCCAGGATACCTTGCCCTATTTTAACAACTGATAAATTGCAAGTTTTCCAGAATAGAGACTTGCACATAAATGTTTTGATCATTCACTTCCTCGGAATGAGTTGTCTGTCAGTTGAATTCCAGGAAGTTAAATATAGCAAATAATTTCAAACTACTTTGATACATCACCAGCTTAGCCATTGGTGTTGGAGAATCTAGTCAGCTGCTTCTCCACAATAGGTTTTGTTGTCTTTTCCACATCCCTCACATTCACGCCATCTGCCATTGCCTCAGATTACCATCAGTTCACTATAAAAGGTACAGCCACTTCTAAATACCTGCTTCTAAAGTAACTTCTATGACACCAAAGGACAACAGTGTAACAGAAAAACAATTAAATTTCCCAAACCCAAATGATAAGGTATTCTGCACAGCCTGGGACATGCTTGTCTGAGTCCATTTTTCTTGAGTTTGTAAACCAGTTTTGTAACACTTAGTAGCTCAGTGCAATATCAGAATAGAATCTATGATATGGTTAAAAACAAGGCAGTGTACAGCACCACACTTTCTATTAAGTTCTGCAAGGTTTTAGAGAAGTTTCCGCAGAATTCTTATTCAATTTTTATAGATCTCTTTGTTGTTTTTAACTCCATTAAGTTCCCTGTAACTGTTCAAAAGCACTCTTTTTTTCTTCTTATCCACAGCCCTTTCCTCTGACAGGTTTGCTGAATTTAAACTCCACAAAACTGTTCTCGAATTGAAAGAAGTCTCCTTGAAAGAGAAAAAAAAAATATCCAGGGGCATATTTTCCATGAAATGTGCAGTTTGTCCACAAAAGGGGCACATCTAGGAAGGAGGAGATGGTGGTGATAAGGATGGGTCACTAATTTTAATAATTCATTTGAGTAATGTATTTGATGTCTACAAGATCTAGTAAGCAAAGTAGAAATCCATAACTTTTAAATTATTAAATGTCACACTTCCATGGCTCAGTGAGCAATCGTACACTGTTCTCGTACAACTCCTAAAGGTCATCATGGACAATGACTCCTTATATGTATTACAATGTTGATAAACAAAATTCTTAGTGAGATGAACTGGTAAAAGAAGCTGCAGTTTTTGCTTCAAGTGTCAGAGAAAAAATGAATCCTGAACTTTATTTGTGAGTAGCCACGGAAACAGCACTTTTTGTTCTATTGTCTGATCTAAACTCAGCCATCTGATGCAGCTGTGAATGAGTTAAATCTTTTCACAAGCTGAGATGATGAAACAGCTGTTTCCTTTCTTTGCACTAGTGAAGTTTTACCTTCATTATAAAACAAACACATTAAAAAAAAAAGGTCTTTTGTCATCTATTTCTTATCACAAGGACAAATTCCCTTAAAAATATGGGAAATACATACAAGGAGAAGGAGGAGCAATTGGGCTTTTTTCAAAACCATGTACTGGTTTTGAAAACTTGTCACTTATTAAGCAAGATAGTCTTCCTCGATTTCAAATGCAAGCATGGGAGAAATCGCATATTAGACCAGAATTATTTCACCTGCTCTGAATTATTTTGACATGTAATTTGCTCTCCCATGTTAATTGTAGACAGACCCTAAGGAAACCACCAACCAAAACAAAGTCCATGGTGTGCTACTTGCATATCAACCATCTGCAAAGATGAAACCTACAAATCTAATTTTTTATTACAGAGTAAATATCTACCTACCTTTGCTTTTAGACAACAGCAACATTGATTTACTGTGAAAGCAAGCAGATCATTACAGTATTTCATACAGCAACATTAATTATCAAGCCTACATCTGATGATGATAAAGATGATAAGGATCATTTGCCTGCAGTAGACTATGATCAGTCAGGAGTAATTGTTCTGAAGTCACTGACCTTTGCTTCAACTATGTTTTATAGCTAGTGTGAAAAACATACATGCAGGTGAATTTAAGTCTCATGCTTACTGCCGTTAGATATTTGAGAAGCTATTTAAAACTAGCATTTTCAGTGCTAAAACCATGGATGTTAATAATTCTAATTACCAGAACTCTTTTACTACTATATTTACCAGAAAAAAACACCAGAATTTATACACTTACTTATCACACACTTTTTCATCGATGTGCTCCCATGTTCAACCACAAGGGTTTCAAAGACATATAAAAACAATAGTAAGCATCTACTTCACTTCCCTTTTCACTTTAAGCCTTACTATATTGCATATATGGTATTTTCATTTGTATATTAAAAATCAAGCTAGCAAGATTCCTTGTACTTTGCACGTTATTGCCTTTCTCAAAAGGTTAAAAAGTAGCACACTTCAACTGTTCAAAAGAAAACTAGTCTATCAATATTCCATTAGTTAAATAAGCATGTTCAACAGTAAATATTAAAAAAATAAGAAAAAAAAAAGAATTGCTGTAAGCATTAATATTATCATCTAAATTTCTTATAATATTAATTGCAATGAGTATTCTCAGCTTACTTATAAAGCAAAGTTAGCTAAAAGTATTAATATAATTCCAGAACAATACCTCTTGGTAACCATCCTCTGCCACCAGTGTACTCACTTGATAGTGTCATACTCTGTGCCCCAAAAAATGTTCTCAACCACAGGGTTGAGACAAGAACAGTTACTAATTGTAACAAAGTAAGATAGTATTATATAATAGTAATAATAATAATAATAAATAATAATAAAATAAGAAAATATTAAAATAGGAAAAAGAGAGGAATAAAACCAAAGAAGCACAAGTGATGCACAACATAATTGCTCACACCACTTGCTGACCAATGCCCAGTCATGAACAACTTGAACAACGATTGGCCTCTCCTGGCCAACTTCCCCAATTTATATACTAAGCATGATGTTCCGTGTTATGGAATATCCCTTTGGCTAGTTTGGGTCACCTGTCCTAGCTCTGTTCCCTCTCAGCCTCTTGTGCCCCTCCTCAGTTGCAAAGCATGGGAAACTGAAACATCCTTGATTAGGGTAAGCACTTCTTATCAATAACTAAAACATCTGCATGTTATCAACATTGTTCTCAGATTAAAGCCAAAACACAGCATTATAGTACCAGCTACTAGGAAGAAAATTACTTCTATCCCAGCTGAAACCAGGACAATGTACTATTCAGTCTTCGTTCTTTCTTACAGGTGGCATGCTCTGTACATTGCTGAATGTCTTGGAATCTGGGTGTGTTAGGATGCTCAAAAGCAGCTTTTAAATCAAATAACAGATGATAATACAGCTCAGAAAGAAGAGCTGAGTTCACTGGTATACACAAGTTCATACAAGGTAAGCACATGTTGCATTTATGTATCTGATATTCACAGATAGATTTGTGCCCTATTTTTGTTGTGAAGTAAATAATGTCATTTAATAACCTATTTGTTATCACAGAAGTTCCTCTTTCAATATGTTAGAAAGCAGATATTTGTGGCAGGTTACTCATTAAAATACAAGGGTTTTTTCCATGCTCCCACTGAGCTACAAACTTTGGTGCAATCACTCATTATGGACCAATAAGCACAGAAAAAATACTCTACTTCACCTTTCCACCAACTCACTCTCAATTGCTTTCATCCAATTGCATGAATGAAAGGCTGAGACCTTCGATTTGCAGAAACGAAGTTGAGATTTATTTTAACTAAATGTATTTGACAAATTTTGTCCAAGAAGAGATAAATGTCATTTATGCAATAAATATTGTTAGGTCATGAGAGGCTTCTAAGCCAAATTTATTCTCAAGAAAGGAGTTTCTCTGACATGCTTATCAGCTTTTTGTGGGATAATTCAACGAAGTAAGAAAGCAGGATTCCATCAAAATGGGATGGCAATATATAGGTCGTGGTATGTGACAAGTCCCTCTCCAGTTGGAAAGTGAGTACCTGCAAAGAACCTGTGACTGGCTGGAAAAGTTTAAGGCCAAGAAAAGACACCCTTGTTGGAGACCTCTAAGAATCAAATAAATGAGTAGGAACTTTTAGCATTAATTTATCACCTAGCATGGCCATTGTGTCACACTGCAGAAAAGCAGTAAGGATCATCTTTAACTTCGATCTGTTGTTGAAGTTAGCATAGTGCAATACATGATGACACCTTAGGCTAACGTATTAAGCTGCAACCAAGTTTGTATTTTTTGTCACTGTGTGTGGCCTCTTTAGGATTCTGAAAAGATCTTCACAGTACCAAGGAAAGCATGAAACCAAGCATTTTAGATTTCATATAAGAGAAAAAATATTTGAAAAATGTAATATGAGGAATAATAGAAACATAACTAGATATGACCAAACTGAGAAAAGTGAAATACAACCACAAACTGGAAGAGGAACTACAAGAAAGAACTAAGCTGGGCAATGGACAGTGAACTGCATAGGTCCTTCTGATATAACAACTGTAGTTGTTGCTGGAAAGGGCAAAATAAAGAAGAAATGAAAAGACAAGGAGGAAAGAAAAGTTTAACAGTGAAGATCAGAATGTATTAAAAACAGAACAAAGATGAAAAAATGAAAGATGCTTTATGACTGTCAATATCATACTGTACTATAATCATTATAGCCTTTTTTTAGTTTAAGGAATGAGACCTACATATAAATTTATCAGGTTTCCTTTTTTTTTTTTAATATACTGTTAATATCTGACTAGTAAGTAAGGCTTGGCAAAATCACCCAACTTTCTACGTAAAGACTCAAAATTATTCAAAATAACAAGAAAGAAAATGCTGAAAATCAGAGGGTTGTGCACTTGCCATCACTTTTTAATGTTCTGATAAACATTAGGAAAGTTCAGCAGGATAATTTTTTTTTAATTTAACCACAGTGACACTTTAAAGAAGTTGACTACATTTGATCAAACTTTATTTACAAAAGTTAGGTATTCCCTAGTTTTAAGTCAATTAAAATACCCTCAAACTTCCATTTCATTACAACATGTTGTAATCTGTTATCTAGGACCCCCCATGTGCTATATTATCAGTGACTCTCTACAGTGATTAAATTCAGAAATTTAATTAAAATGTAATCAATTTTATGCCTTGTTTATTTAACAGATCTTTGGTGAAAATAAGTTAGTAGTTGAAGCTTGGATTTAACCATTTTTTTAATATTAAAAGCTACTGAATGTTTTATGAACTGTGAACTATGCTCTGCGAGGAGCCCCATGAATGATCACCATGTCTATGGGACAGAAGGGATAAAAGAGGTTGATTGAATCAGTCATGAAGTTTCCAACAGTGATTGAAAGTTAGAAAATTATTTGCTATAGTATTTGTGCATATCCTGATTTGCGGTTTCTTGTCATTATAATTGTGATCTCATTCATTTACCTGTTTATTTCTATGCACAAGAGGAGTAGCATCACATGAAGACCTGACTGCTAGTTATCTCTTTCTCCACATGAAGTTAGCCTAGCTATTCTGGCAAGGCACCAGCAGGGATAACCGCCTTCTGCTGACTTTGATACAGCAAATGTGCAGGTAGCGAGGCTAACATTGAAGACTCTCAGAAATTAAAAAAAAACACATGTGAATGGAGGCTAAAAACTTTTCAAAACACAACTGAGCCATAAACATAAGTGCACCAGGTGCAAATATTTCCATTCACATTCATCCAATGTACCTTGAAGCACCTAAGACTTTTATTGCCAGCTCTATTATCTGCAGCACCTTTTTAGTTAGCGAGGAAAATGGACACTTCCAAGAGACCATTCATCCTATATAAGGTCTAAATCACTTTCATCATCTTGGATGTCTTTCTTGCTAAAGAACAGGCAAGATAGGTCCAGGCCAATGATTTTAAGGCATGGGAAAGCCAAAATGTCACTTCTCTTTAGATTGTGTGCTAAAGACATTCCCTGACTGCAGCATTTAGACATACTTGTGAGTAATTTAACTAATTTAGTGTCCTGCTCTGAGGTGCACTGATCAAGCACAGGGCTGCTCACAGGCACCTCTGAACAGCCCCAATTGCACCTACTGATTCCTTTTTAATTTCTTTTCTTGATCAGAACTTCCTCTGTTTACCCTTTCCCCATTGACTGGTTTATGGTCTTAACTGGTATTCATTATATGATTGCCCTGACTGTTTTCATCTTAATCATTTCTCTTTTTCTGACAGTCCCCTCTCACTAGAGCTTTTGCTCTGTGATTCCTTCTGTTAGTAACTTATTTGTGTAGCCATATTTGCTGCATAGCCTTACAACTTCAACTTCCAGATAAGTCAAGAGTGCATGCCAGGGCAGGACATATGCAGAAACAGCCACAGGCAGTCTCTTTCCTTATCCTAAATGCAAAGCAGCCTTCCCCTTTTTTGGCAAAAGGATGTGCTAGAATACAGTCAAAAGCAAAACCATAACAGCATTTATCCATGTTTCGTTCAGCAATATAAAATATATCCCTTTCTGGGAACCTTTCGTGGATCACCAGATAAATGACATTATCCATTTTTTATTATTATTTACTGCTAGCTCCTGGGTACACCTTGCACTTCTACTGCAGGAAGACCCTCTCCCTGGAGATCTGCCATGCCATTGCTTACTGACTATACACTCACAACAGAATTATTTTCCAAGGCAACACACTTGGGACTCTCTGCAGGAATGCCTGAAATGTATACTGACTCTGATCTCAAATAACCAAATACCCTATCCCAGTTTTTACTGGGATATGCCCACAGATTTTTTTCTTTTTTTTCTGGAGTGACTGTAGCAATTCCAGGATTTCCAGGAAAAAAATAAATCCCAGTCTTGTGACAGAGTCCCAGCTGCTTTGATAAAACTGCGAGTGGTATGAACTGCGCGCAGTTCCCTTAAGTACAGTTAAGAAGGCATGGTCTGTCAAGCAGCTGCCAATACTTTTAATACACAGCATTTAACTTCACTCCAAGCAGTTCCAAATGGCACCCTGTTAAAAGGGACCTCAGGTGTAAGACTCTGGAAATCCAACAGCAAGATAAAGCACTTCAGCCCGAGTGGGACTGCCACTGCTGAACAGGGCAAGAAGGACTGCCAGCCTCATCCTATACTTCATCTTTCAGCTACCCTACCATCTATTCCTGTCACATGTTCCACAATCTCTTACCCAACCTCTTTATCCTTGCCAATCCCCCTTCCCATCTGTTACCAACCCTGAGAATCCCTTGAACAAATGCATCGTTTTTCAACAGATAATCTTTTAGTCTGACTATTGTATGAATTTTCTGCTTCATTCAATTATATTTTCCCCAGATACAGCCCCTTAACAAAAGCAGATTGCACCAGCCTTTCTGTTTTTCTGTTTTCTGCCAAGCTCCAGATTCAAGATAACAGTGGATGAATGCAAGCTGAATGAATTACTATTGCATGGCCAGACTGCCATCAATGGCAAATTGAGACCCTTTGTATCTTCATCAGTAGCATTGTTTAATTTCCCAGAATGCATAATAACTAATTATTTCTGTCCTTTTTCTTTCTTTTTTTTTTTTCAATGAAATTACACTGCAAAAACCTTTGACTACAAAATCCACGTTTCAGTCACCAGTCCAACACAGACCTCCAAATTTTAAAGGAATGACCACTTGGATTGGCTGAATATTTTATTAGTTCACTTTTTTCAGGAACAAAACGCCTGATAAAGTTGGGAACTTTCAGAAGATATTAAAATTACAGACATCTACAAAAATATACAGAAACGTAATACTCAAGATAGTAAGAACAGAATTTGGGATTTTTTTCCTTGTGAATCTATGATATAAGTCATAAAGATTTTTCACTAATTGGGAGTGTTAAAAATTTAATCAAATACTCCTTTAATCCTTGAACTACTTATTCCTGCTTTTATTATGCACCCTGAATATTCTTTTTTATCATTTCAATGAGTTGGCATGGGTTTTACTAGGCTTATATAGACCCCAACTATACTAGCATGTACTCAAAATGTGATTGCATTTCAGGTTTAGTAGATGACTACTGAAAGAATTTTGTGATTGTGTGCTAACTGTTTGAAAATCAAGTTAGTTATGCACTGAGCTCATTTGATATGCTTAGTTTGAACCTTAGCCTTACTTTAACTGCAATAATCAGCAAGTTTAACTACAGTAATCAGTAACTGATATTTTTGCTGTGTCTGCACATGGTCAATACTTAGAAACTATTTGTCATGGTGCACGATACTTTCAGGAAAGACCGCTGTCAATTTTAATACATATTTAAGTTATGTAGGTCAGGATCTATTCTTCCTTTGTCTGGTATGACAAGGTTTTTCTCATTATGGCAGCAGTCTAAGTTGGCAAGGCATTTAAATATGGGCTTAATGTTAAGTCTACCAGTCTAACTGAATTCAATGGCACTTTTTGAATGCTTAAAATTAAACATATAGTGAGCTGTCTTTGGTTGAATAAGATAGAAAGAAGTGTGAAAGATAGGTGACTCAAAATAAGGCTAAATTAAAAATGTTGAAATATAAGCATTCTGAGGATCTAAAAATACGTATTTCCTTTTAAAAAGATCTTTAAAATGTGTTTAAACAGTGAACATTTTTATATTACAGGTATACATTTTGCATCTATGAATACACATACATGTTTCCAAGCATGTAACTATTTTAGTATTTAGATGTACTCTACTGATTCTGTAACTTTAAAAATGAATATAATATCAGAAAAATAAACTAGTTTAATATTTTTGTCTCACATCACACTGTCTTCTAAAAAAATAGTAATTAATTTGTTTAAATGTTTTCTAGAATTTCTGCATTTTCCTTTGAATCAGCTGCGTTCACTGAATCAACCTTGACCAAAAGCAGCTTTGTGTTTTTCTAGATAGTAAGAGCTGTTGCACAAGATTTATTAAACAGGACAATGGCTATAAGCTGAAAGCTGTAAAGAGAAAATTTCAGTTAGAAGCTGAAACTCAGTTCTTTTGAATTTTGAACAAAATTCATACCTCATTTTCCATAGGATATCAAGAAAGTTTAAAGGCTGAGTCTTTTTAGCAAAGTTTTATTGGGAAAACAAAATAAATCTGATCGTCCATTTTAAAGGGAGTGTAAATTTAAAAACAGCAGAAAGCCTTTCAGCTTCTAAGAACTATGAAATTCTGGACTGAGCAAAAGAACATTCAGCATAGCCAGCACGCTTTGTCCCATCTCTTTAAATCTCAGACATGGTCCAACCCACCAATGGGTGGGGGGACTTGCTCCAAAACCTCACTACTGATCTATGTCAACATATTTGTGTAGGTTCAGTCTGTTAACTGTAATTCCCTTAGATTGGGATGAATTATATTCTAATTATTATTCAAACTTGTTGAATATTGAGGGAGTAAAAACAAGCAAAGTCTAATTTTAAGGTCATTAAAGCCAGGTATTTTGGGTTTGCATGGCAAGATTTTTTGGGGGTGGGGGTGAGTTAGAGGGATATCTTCCTTGAGAAGCTGTTAGAAGTTTCCCTTCTGTCCAATAGAGCCAATGACAGTCAGCTCCAAGACAGACCCAACGCTGACTGTGGCTGAGCCCATTGGGGATGGTGGTGGTGCCTCTGGGATATTTATGAAAGGAGAAAAGAATCTGTGCAAGAGCAATTGCATCCGGAGAAAGGACTGAAAATATGTGAGCAAAACAACTTTGCAGACACCATGGTTAGCGCAGAAGGAGGGCAGGAGGTGCTCCAGGCTCCAGAACAGAGATTCCACTGCAGCCCATGGTGCAGACCATGGTGAGGCAGCTGTGCCCCTGCAGCCCATGGAGATCCATGGTGAAGCCGATCTCCACCTGCAGCCCATGGAGGACCCCACACCTGAGCAGGGGGATGCCAAAGGAGGCTGCCACCCTGTGGGAAGCCCACAGTGGAGCAGGCTTCTGGAAGGACCTGTGCCCCTGTGGGGAGAGAAGCCTGCGCTGGAGCAGGTTTGCTGCAGGACTTGTGACCCCCACAGAGAGCCTGCACTGGAGCAGTCTGTTCCTGAAGGACTGCACCCATGGAAGGGACCTACTCTGAAGGGGTTCATGAAGAACTGCAGCCTGTGGGAAAGACTCAGGTTTGAGAATTTCACGGAGGACTGTTTCCCATGGGAGAGACCCTATGCTGAAACAGAGAAAAAGTGTGATGAACTGACTGAAAACACCATTTTCTGTCCCCCTGTGCTGCTGGTGGGGATAAGGTAGAGAATGTGGGCGTAAAGTCTGGGAAGAAGGAAGTGATGGGGAAAGATATTGTAAGATTTGGTCTTATTTCTCATTATCCTGCTCTGGTCTGAGGCAAATCCATTTTACCCATAATAGTAATTGCTGAGTGATCTTTCCCTGTTCTTATCCCAACCTATGAACCTTTCATTACATTTTCTGTCCACTGGCCAGCTGCGGAGGGCAGTAATAAAATGGCTTTAGTGGACACCTGGCATCCAGCCAAGGTCGACCCACCAAACCAGGTAAGAGGACCTTTATATAATAAGTATATTTAGCTTAGCTGGAGCTTTATATTGCATAATTCCAAATATGTTTCAAAACCTGATCAAGTCAAGCAAAAGAATCCTACTGACTTCAGTTAGCCCAGCATCAACAGCCCAACAGAAATTGTATTCAGTTCATTTTCATGCAGAAGAGTTTAAACACTTTATATATATTACATATATAAATGCTGTATAGTTTTTCCACTATAGAGCATTTCTGTTTGTAACTCAGCAGTTTTGTTCTGCAGTTTTAGAATGGTGGATTGTCTTTTGAGCATTTACTGTCATAACAGAGTCATCTTTAATAACAAAAAATGCTGTTCTCTGCAGAATTATTTTGAATCCTAGTCAGATGCTTTCTATTTCTAACATTTCTAACACACTTGATGTTTTTATTAAAATTTTTACAAAGTGGTTTCTTTTTAAGTATACCACAATTTATATGATTAAACTATCCCATAGTTTTTAAGTCTATTGAGGACTAGCTTCCTAATAATATTTAACTTTTCTTCAGATCATATTGTGCCATATGAGAGTTTTTCTCTTTGACTGCCTCTAGTGTAATTAAACCTTCCTGATACTTTGGTAAATCTTCTAGAGTTGAGTCAATTGAGACTATCATAGAATCATAGTATAGTTATGGTTGGAAAGGACCTTAAGATCATCAGGTTCCAACTCCCCCTGCCATGGACAGGGACACCTCACACTAAACCATGTCACCCAAGGCTCTGTCCAACCTGTCCTTGAACAGTCAGGGACAGAGCATTCACAACTTCCTTGGGCAACCAATTCCAGCGCCTCACTGCCCTTACAGTAAAGAACTTCCTCCTTATATGCAATCTAAACTTCCCCTGTGTAAGTTTTAACCTGTTACCCTTTGTCCTATCACTACAATCCCTAATAAAGAATCTCTTCCCAGCACCCTTACAGGCACCTTTCAGATACTGGAAGGCTTCTATGAGGTCTACACGCAGCTTTCTCTTCTCCAGGCTGAACAGCTGCACCTTTCTCAACCTATCGTCACAAGGGAGGTGATCCAGTCCCCTGATCATCCTCGTGGCCTTCCTCTGGACTTGTTCCAACAGTTCCATGTCCTTTTTATGTTGAGGACA